>MJUT01062451.1:124628-135764 GCA_002080005.1 Gigantidas platifrons | reverse complement strand
TCCAAGTCAATACATCTACATGTATAAAATCAGTCCAAGTCAATACATCTACATGTATAAACAAATGATAAAATATACCTGCAGATTTCGTGTTCATATAATAATCTTAAGGAAAGATACCATTTATGTCTTTTTGTTTTAATTAAATATCTCTTAAACTAAAGAAAGATAATACGTTTTAATAGATAGATTACAGAATGACAACTGAAGCGTGTTATTCGATCTTTAGTTTTATGTTTATTTTCGGTATCGTTGTTTGTCCTGTTTCTTTTGGCCATTGTATTGTCTATCATTATTAGATTGATGGATTCTGATTACCCCTTTGGTATCTTTTGGCCATTGTATTGTCTATCATTATTAGATTGATGGATTCTGATTACCCCTTTGGTATCTTTTGGCCATTGTATTGTCTATCATTATTAGATTGATGGATTCTGATTACCCCATTGGTATCTTTTGGCTATTGTATTGTCAATCATTATTAGATTGATGGATTCTGATTATCCCTTTGGTATCTTTACATACTTCTTAATTGATGTGTGTTCGTGCTATAACTCACGAAGCCAACGTCAACACATCGTAGGTGGACAAGACATTTCTCTCAGGAATGATAAATTGATAATTCTAAGATCAAACGTATCATATTAACTATTATGATATCAGTTGTAATATTATTTTTAAATCGTCGAATGTATTTAAACATGCAATTATAGACAACGTCATGGAAAGCAAAGGTACCCAAGATACGTTCAAATTGTTTATGATTATAGAGAGCTTTGTGTGGCGGAAAGATTATTGAACATGCTCAGAATTATTTCTAGGTAATATAGCTGTCATTTAGAATCACGATCAGAATTACAAGTAATCCACGATTACACAAAGGAGAGTTTTATTTCTCCCATTATTACAGCGTTTTAACCCCGCTGAACCAGTGGTGGAAAAATCTGTTTTCCTCTAGAGGATTAAAATGTCTCGTGCCTTTCCCCGCATTAATCTGAAACACATTAATTTCAAATTTTGAAATAAAGTTCGTGTTAAATAATGGGAGAAACAAATTCTCCTTCAGTTGCCCATTTGGGTTACGATATTTCTCCACTCTCGAGAGTTAAATTTAAAATTTTAACCACTGACGGCTTGTGGTTACAATTTTTACTTTAACTCTCTTGAGTGGAAAAATATCGTAACCCACGAGCAACTGAAGGAGAATCTATATTTCTCTATGTAAAAACGTAGATATCAAACTTAGTGCATTTCTAGAAAAATCTTCATCAAGTACGCTCAAAATAACCTTCATCAGGTACGCTCAAAATAACCTTCACCAGGTACGCTCAAAATAACCTTCATCAGGTACGCTCAAAGTAACCTTCACCAGGTACTCTCAAAATAACCTTCATCACGTACACTCAAAATAACCTTCACCAGGTACGCTCAAAATCGAAAGATCGGAAAGCCAAACAATTCAAAGTTTTGGGAGCAATAAAACCAAAGGGCCTACACAGGTTGGCCAAAATAGGTTACAGTCACCTACATTGTATGCCTGAGGGGAGATAACATTAGTTTTATTAATAAATACATTATTTGGGTCATTTTCAAAAAATGTCTCCTTTTGAAATTGCAAAATTGAAAAAAAAAACAATTTGCTTAAAACATCATATTTATTAAACGAACAAAACAACTGATACTTCTTGAACAACATACTAAAATATGCAATCTTAATGGCATTATATGAAAATATTATTGACAAATTTTCGACAGATGGTGCATTATTTTGTCTATCCTGTTACCAAAGTCAAGAGAACTTGTTGACTATTAAGAGACAAAATGGGTAAAATATGTAACTTATTTCTCACAGATATGTTAGTTGTCTTTCAGAAGACAATTTAAAAATATATAATTTCTTTGCAGTAACAAAATAAAAATATATTTAATATTGCGTCCTGAAAAAAACGGCTAAACATAGATTTTTGATTGCTGTAAAAACGACTACAGGCAATACAAATCCAATTGAAGCACTTCCTAACACTCAGTTTATATTTGTCTTTTGAATCAATCTAATATGAAGTGCCTTTGTTACATATAAGTTTAGTAAAACGATATTGTTTATGGTAATAGGAACGGGCATTTATATATCCTGTTACCAAATCAGTCTATCCTGTTACTTTACATGGTAACAGGATAGACAGTAACAGGATAGACAAATTTATGTTTATTGATGCTGTAGTGAAATAACTGCTCCCCGTAAATCGGTGTTTGCTTTTTTGGTGAAGTATGAAATGTTTCACACCTTGTAATTAAAGTACATATCATAACACACTTTCAACTATTTCATTAGATTCGCAGATACATAATTGTCTATCCTGTTACCAAATCAGTCTATCCTGTTACTTTGTTCATGAGGGTAACAGGATAGACAGTAACAGGATACACAAATTTACATGTTTATTGATGCTTTAATGAAATAACTGCTCCCAGTAAATCGGTGTTTGGTTTTTTGGTTTAGTGTTCTTTTTTTGCAAACAGATAGAGTCCCTTTTAAGGATGTAATTTCGTGTTTAGGTATAAATTTGTTGGTAACATGATAGACATTTTAAAAGAGTACGCTCTCATTTTTATTCACTTTTCTTGTTATAATTTTGTTCCCATGTCTTCTAACGTTCTAACGTTCTGGTGGCCATTTTGAAGACGCTGTGTACCTCTGGCGTCATCATAGAAGTGTACCGTATTTGCAGTGAGAAATCATTGGTGTGTGGATTTTGTATCGGTAGCAGGATAGACATGCATTTCGTGGACGCCAGCATAATTTTGTTTCTTATAAACAAATTTAAAAATAACTTCAAGACTTTACTTTCTTGTTAAAGTTCATTTAAAAACGATTCAAAAAATTCATTTTGCCAATCTGAAAACACACTAAAAATCATTGAAAAATTAAGTGCAAACATGACACCCTCATCCCGGACACTCATAAATTGCGCAAAAAATGAGTTTCAAAATTATTTTATTTTGGGTTAATAGGAGTAAATCGTATTCATTTTAGATGTGCTGGCTCGAAAATAATGCGAACTTTTGTTTAAACACAAAAAATTAATGCTTTCGGGTCAAAATAATGTTTTAACATAGGTGGACAAGAAATGCAACATTTTTTGAAAATGACCCATTTAGGAACTGTAAATTTCAGAAATAAATATATCTTGAGTGGATAAATATCGTAACCCACGGGCAACTGAAGGATAATCTATATTTTATCTAGGCTTGACTTAAAAACGGGATGAAGGCACTATTATATCATCATGGTAGTCTACAATTGTTCCAAAACGTAGATATCTAAATTAGTGCACACGACGCGTTTCAGGAATAACCTTCATCAAGTATAATAAGAATCATAAGATGGGAAAGCGAAATAATTTAAAAGTCTTTGGTAGCAAGAAAACATAAAGATCCAAACATGATAGCCAGGTTTTCGACTAACGTCACATCTGCCCGAGGGAGGAGAACCGTAGTTTTATATAATATATACAATGGTTGGTATCTCAGTAGCTGAATCAACCCCGCCACATTGACTCCTTTCCACATCCAGGATCTAGATCCGTGTTGTTGTTGGTGTAGGTGTTGGTAGTGTCCACAATTAATAATTACTAAAATAACGCGACGGATGCCTCTAGTGAAGCAGTAACTGTTTACCATTCCGGAGCACCTGATGTCACCCCGGTTGTTAGTGGGGTTCGTGTTACTCGATCTTTAGTTTTATGTGTAATGTTTTGGAGATCGTTGTTTGTCCTTTTTCTTCTTGTGCTGTCCTTCTTTGATGTACGCATTCTGATTACCACTTTGGTATCATCAAACTCTTCTTACTAATTATCTATTGTCAACTACTTACATAGTATCTTTTATATTTCAATTCACCTTATTCACATTTATTTTACTGACATTCTAAGAAAGGCGGACATTTATATTATTAATGCATACGTAATAAAACTTCCGGTCAATTTCAACCTTGAGAGGCTCATTTATTTGGATGTGTCAGGTGTAGAGATAAAATAGAACCTACTGCTTAGAAAGCGTATTTGTCTGGCTTTATTTTCATACCATTATTTCATGTATAAAAAATAAATTCCACCTACTAGACAGCAATAAATCTAAGGTATAAAACTGGTGTTGTTTTAGTGTGGTTACTTTAAGAGGACGCTTCGTGGTTCACTAAGAAACAGGAAGTTATCAGAGGTACATTTTTGTATTATTTTTATTATAGACATTCGGTAAATCCTGGGTAAATGATGTATTACTCAAGCTTATTTCCTGTCTGGACTTGGTTGTCATAGCGTCTATAAATACATTTGTTTTCAAAATATAATTATTGAGATGTCATGTTGTAAGTCATTTAGATCTCCTATTGTACAAGCAAGATATATCTACTTACGATCATATTTCTTTTGGTGTATTACGTAATAAGAAGATATCTATGATTAAGTTTTGGAAATAGGAAAGTATATCATATTTATCAAGATGTCATTTCTACATTAATTTTGAAATCTGGGAAAATGTTAATTATGCAAATTGTCAATGACGTCTCAATGACTTGATATTATGCTTAGTCTAGTTCCGTTACTATTTCCGCAAAAAAAACGATGTTCGGTTCGTCTATACCTTCAGGTGTTTTGTATATAGGCTCATGTCTTATTTACGATGTTTGTGTTTGTGTATAGTGGTGTCCAACGCAGATTGTGTTGTATTTTTTCCTCTTGTATACCATATGTTGCTAGTTTCTCTGGGTTGTCCATTTTTGATTGCCCCTGTGGTATTCTCTAACGCTTATATACAATACACTAATATTGTTTTTATCCTGCAATTTCGGAGTTAGGTAGTGTTTTTTTTTTAATTTAGAAAAATAAATATTCCTCAAACCTTTCGTGGGCCCCAAAGTAAGTTGTGTGGCGTGTCTTGAAGCTGTATTTGTATATTATACAAAATACAGCACACTTGTATTCGACACATGTTATTTACTTACTAGAGTGCTCATTGCAGGATACATTGTTTTATTATTCACACACTGTTGGGTATCTAATTTGCATCGGTCTACGATTTTAAGACTTTTTTATTTTTTGAATTGATTAGCCAGTGGCATGTGGTATTCTTGTTTTTTGAATTGATTAGCCAGTGGCATGTGGTATTCTTGTTTTTCGTTGTATTTACTGCTTAATTTAATTGTGTGACCCCTGTATATAGAGATTGAACCTAGTTTCCTCACCATCTATTACATTTCATCATAGGCATAATATTGGGTTCGTATTTTTGTTTAAAAGTCTTCTTGTGAAAGGTTAATTCAAAGACACTACATCTTAAAGTCTGCAAGCGTTCATTATATTTTCATTTACATGGTCTATTGATAATGTGAAACAATAATTTGTCCCTGGCCAAGATGATCTTGATGTAAGGGAAGTGTTCATTATACATTTATTTACATGGTCTATTGATAATTTGAAACAATAATTTCTTACTGGCCAAGATCATCTTGATGTAAGGCAAGTGTTCATTATATTTTTATTAACATGGTCTATTGATAATTTGAAGCAATAATATCTCCCTGATTAAGATCATCTTGCTGACAGGCTCTGTCATGTTTATACTCAGAATATCGTAATTGATATCTCAAGTCTGTATACGTTATACTATTTAATTGAATATATTGTCATAGTAATTAATTATTTATTATAATTACAATTTGTGACTGTTCAGATCTTTCAACCGGACTGAACAATAGCCATCATTACTGGAAGACAATCACCAAGGTGATATTATTACAATAAACATTGAAGATATTTGTAACAATTTAATCCATCTACTGTAATTTTCTCCGTGTTACATAGCATACCGTCCGTTCCTCATTAATGAATTACAGCCGGATATTTCGCAAGAGGAATACGACGGATGCCACAAGTGGAACATGAACTATTTGTCCTTCCGGGCACCTGCGTATACCCACGTGTTATTCAGTCGGGTTTGTGTTGCCCAATCTTTAGTTTTTTGTGTAGTATCTAGTCGACCATTGTTTGTCTGTTGTCATTTTTCTGTTAGCCACTGTATTGTCGATCCGTCGAATTACGACATCTGGCTACTCTGTTGGTATTTTCAATTTTGTCTTTCACCAACTAATAAACATGACCGCAACGTTATGTTTATTGAGGCTTAGACAAAGAACGTAACGGCAGTATCACATCGGCATTACGCCAAGATAACACAAAGACATGCCATTTATTTACCCAATTATGATAATTACTAACACAACTTGTGATCATTTGGGAGGGGAAAAGGGAGGGGCTTAAATCTCAAGTGCATCAATATCTTGCCTTGCCGGCTTAATCTACAAAGCACGCATAATGGTATCAGAATAACATAAATGTTGTAAAAATAGTTCATTTAAAAAGCGCAGTGTCCAAACAGATAAAAACAAATAACAGCAGCATAAATATTGTCAGTACAAAGACAGGGTCAATGAATTCTCTCATGAATATACACGTTTTCCTGGTGCAGTCCCAATACCGTGTGTCACAGGAACTAATTGGCTTACAGAATCTAATTATCTTAACAAACAAAGAGATGTCACTAATACTATTTGAAACTGTTTATTATTTTGTGTATGCATATTATTACAATAATTGAATTATATTTTCAATTTGAAAAAAATATATGTAATCTGATCTCCGGGGAAACGGAATGACAAAGAAATGTATTAATTCACATACAAACATAAAGTCGACACGACATGGCTAATTGTCTTATGTATTCTTAAGACATTGATGTAAAATATTTATATTTTCTCGGTGGAATTCGCAGTTTTGAGAAGAATACTCACATCGGCTTACGTGAACGTTACATGGTTTATTAGATATATATATTATTTGAACTTGCAATTCCTTAATATCCGGAACCTTTGAATCGTATTTAAAGCGGGAGGTTTGGCGCCATAAAATCTGATTCAACCCACCATTTCTTTAGAAATGCCTGTACCAAGTCAGGGCCATTGCGGTGTTCCCAGTTTTCCGGTTGTTGACTGATTTTGTCTGTTTATTGATTTATGAGTTTTGACTTTCCCTTTGGAAGATTGCTCGGTGTTCGGTAATTTTGTTATTACCCTTATTTAATCATGCAATTATTTATAAAACTAAGGTTCTCCTCTCTCAGGCATATGTGACCTCAGCTGATTTTGACGATTTTGTTTAGGCTCTTTGGTTTACTTACTCCCAAAACTTTAATAATTAGTTTGCCCTTGGAATCTGTTGATTTTGAGAGTACCTACCACAAATCAGTGAAGTATAAGAACGAACTGCCACAAGTCCATGACGTAAACCACCGACCAGCAACACGCCACTGACGCTAACCTTTGACATGGAAGTCCGATTAACGGATATACCGGATGAACTCAATACAAAATTATGTGATCAAGTTTGTTATCTACTTGCGGCAGTTCGGTGTTATTTCACCAGATACTCCAGTTTTCTCCACCAATAAAACTGACATCATCTATAGAACTGAGATATTGTTGTTCAAAGTATCAATAATGATAACCGCACAGAGTTTTTTTTTTAACGTTTATAAATTGCTATCAAACTTTATCATTAATTGGTTGGTTTGGTTTAGGTTTATGGTGCCTTCAATATTTTTATCGGTTATATCATGGTGGATCAGTTTTATTGCTGGAGGAAATTGGTAGGCCCTGTGAAAACCGCCGATCTGCCGCAAGTCACTGACAAACTTTTTTTTCTCAATTTACTTAAAATTGATAATGCAAGTCATGTCAAGTCTTATTTCTTGATAACTTGAATATAAAATGCCATATGGGACAGAATACTTCACGTGGCTATTGTGATTAAGTACTTGATAAGATGTTTAATGGACGACCATTTTCATATCAGTTCTAGTATCATTGATGGACTTACAGCAATCAAGATAAAAAAATTTAAGTAGTTGATAAAATGTCTCAGGTTTTATATTTAATGTGGCTGAAAGTCTTATATAATCATTCATTTCTCTAAAGTGTCGCTTAGCAAAATTAAAAAAAATCAATTTTTTTAACCTTTATTTTCTCACAATTAATGTGGCTGGCTGATAGTCTTATATATTCATTTTCCCCTAGAGTGTTGCTAAATGGCGCTTAGCAAAAAGAAATTAGTTTCTCACAATTTTGACGTATTATTATACTTTATTTTTAAATATTCAGTTGTAAATTCGATTTGTGCCTTCTTGAAACTGACGTGTGAAGTATTTTAGCTGTATAGAAAGAGAGGATTGTTCGTCCGTGGTGGTGTACCGCCCTTCCACTAGTTGCATGGAATGAATAACTTTGAACGGGGCGCTATAGATCTCCTCGTGTATGTGGAAAGTAAGGTTCTTTGAACGCAAAAGATACATGGCAGCATCTAAGGAGGCGTGGTTGTTGATAGCCCGCTACAAGGCAGATGTTCTAACTCTTTGCTTTTTTTCCATTTAAATACCACCTGTTCCCGATCAGGATTTATAGTTTGTAAACTTGTTTTCCTCTTGAATATCCCGTGCTGTGTGAATTCGATATTAATATCTTTTCAATATGGTCTTAATGGTGCGTACTTAGCGAAGAGGCAGAACACTCCAATTGTATAGTAGTTAGACTAAACCTGGGGTCTAACTAACGATATACCACAATGAGCCGCTCAGTATGTTCTTATTAATGTACATGTATTTTAAATAAAATATTTTAGAAATTGAATATTTTTGCACGTTAAATCACAAACAGTCTGAATCCTTTAATTTCTTTACGCACAGTGTCTCTCCTGGTACTCCGGCTTCTTCCACCACTATAACTGGTCGCCATGATATAGCTGAAATATTGCTGAAAGTGGCGTTAAACACAATAAATGAATCAAATGAAATCAAATCTTTGCACACCGACATTACTAATTATCTAACACTTAGAATAGTGCATATGACACTAGAGTTGTTGGCAAAAAATATACAACGCAAATGCATATCGATTTTAGCAGGTGGGTTTGGGAAGGGGGGTGTATTTATTTAATTTATTATTTGCAGCATTATCGTGCGTTGACGACAATGTAATCGATATTTATTCCGTCCAATTAATTCAATAATCCATGTTATTTCGTATGCAATTTATATGTTTATTTTATACTCAAATCGGTTTCTGTGAAGCACATGTAAATATATTTTGTTAGGCATGATGTAATAAATACTAAACCTCACTTCCGGTTTTAATGAGAGTTCACGCTGTGCAAAAGCTCGACTTGAAGCTACTTCGCATAGACTTACTTTTTCTAGCAGACGACTGCGCCCCATCTAATCATAAACATTCATTCTGTCCATATTTAAGTATCCGTACAGTACCACGTGAATTAAACGAATAATCCGCTGTACAATTTCTCCATTATTTTCAGAGCATGTATATAAGAAGGGCGCATGTCTTATTTACGTTATTTGTATTTGTTTGTCTATAGTGGTGGCCAACACATATTGTGTTGTGTATTTGTTTTTCTTGTCTTCGTCTTGTGTACTCTATGTTGCCAGTTTCTCTGGATTGTCCATTTTCGATTGCCCCTGTGGTGTTCTCTAAGCTTGTATATTGTATGTCCTTATTTTGTTAAAATAATAGAATTATATGTTCAATTATGTAAAACGATCTCGAGGGTAAAAATATGACAAAGGAATTTCATCCTTACAATGACATTTTGTAAAGTTGCCACGACATAGCAAATTGGCTTATATCAGAAAACAATTCCTTTGGCTCAGGTTCACTGTCATAAACATTGAAATGTGCGATGGAAGATTGATAAAGCAGTTAAGTCACGAGGGACATCGAACACATTATGTAAGGAAAGTTAGATTCTTCACGAAAGGTCACGATAAAAACGAAAACAACGTTTTAATATAATAAATTGCAACAACAAACCTAAATACTAAAACATTAATATATATTTATTATGGTTTGTTTTTGCACAATCAGTTAATATAACTGAGTCTATAGTCAGTGCTTTTGAATGTCGCTGCTTTTCTCATTGTAGTCTCGTTTCCTCCACCAATAACACTGATACGTTAAACAATAATACGCTTAAAAGTAGTACTGGTTAAACATAGAAAATCCATCTGAACGTATTCTACATATTAAACATATAACATATACAAAGTTTAAAAAGTTCACAGTCCTCGGTTCTCTCTTTTAGATACTGTTTTGCAACTGTACTAAAGTTGTCGTGCTCAGGGTATGAACTATTTTGTTATTCTGTTTAAGCTTGATTCCTCCCAAACACGTTTAAAATATTTGGTTTTGCAATCTTTCGATTTTGAGCGTACCTGATGAAGGTTATTTCAGAAACGTGTCGTGCGCACTAAATTATATATCTACTTTTTTATAATAAACGTCGAAAATTAACATGTTAAATTATGTATTTAAATTTTCTGCTGTTGAATTGGACCCAAAAACGTTAAAAAACCACATTACATTCAAAACGTGGAAGAGAGCAGATGCTAATATCCCAAATTGTCCATATCAGTCCAAGTTTCATACACCTAAAGTAAAGAAACCTGGTTTTACAATATTTTATCAAATAACTGTTTGATTACATTTTTGCGATTTTTTAATCATATTTTATCGTCTAAACAATGACAAAAGGATCAGACACAAGTTGTTCAACTTAGTATTGTCTTCTCCATATACATACAATATACAATATGATATGCATTATTATTACATTATTTCTCTAAAGTTTTCACATGAAGACATGAAACAAAAGACGTAGCAATAAAGCAGAATGCGACACTGGAATACCATTAAAAGGAAACCAATCAAACAGACCCGAGTATAAAAAAAAACCTGGGATGTTTCTGCAAATATCACATAATAAAATGAAAAACAAAACAAAAAATACCTCACCGTCCAGGTAAAATACCTCACCGTCCAAGTAAAATACCTCAACGTCCAGGTAAAAATACCTCACCGTCTAGGTAAAATACCTCACCGTCCAGGTAAAATACCTCACCGTCCAGGTAAAATCGCAAAGTCGTAGAAAAAGTAAAATTCGATTCCCCTAACCTACGTTTACAAGACCGCCCACTTTTCTGGCCTGGGACAGCCACTACAGTAAAAACTAGAATTAT
>MJUT01062451.1:93070-122908 GCA_002080005.1 Gigantidas platifrons | reverse complement strand
CTGACCTGGTACAGGCATTTCTAAAGAAATGGTGGATTGAATCAGATTTTACGGCGCCAACCTCTCGCTTCCATTACGGTTCAAAGGTTTAAGAGATGACTTATGAATGTATCCCTGAATAAGTAATTTGATAAATATAGTCTACTGTTCAGACCTACTGGGTAATTGGAATAGATCACTGTGAATTCATGATTTGTCGTGGTATACAATTGAAATTTACAGCTCCTAAACGATGTTATTATTAATAAAACTAAGCTCCCCCCCCCCTGAAATAGATGACCACAGCAGATTTAAGCTATCCTGTTTAGGCCCTTTGATTTTATTGCTCCAAAAGCTTTAAATTATTTGGATCTCCAATCTTACCTGATATAAGTTATTTCAGAAATGAGTCGTGTGCACTATATTTGATATATACGTTTTTATCCAAACCACGAAATTAGGAATTCAGCGAATATTTGTCCCCATATATATATATGTACTGTTTGTAGCAGGATATACAGGACAATACAACTTCTCCTTAAACAACGACAATTGGATTTCACGTATTCAAATAAATGTACAGCGTGCAAGTAGTGAGTGGGTGATTGCCAAATCAGCTACATTTTTTGTATATCAATGAAATGATGTTGAGATCCGCTGTGTACTTGACCAACACGCTTAGTTGGGTTTTATAGTGCTAGCTCACTGAAATAAGAGTCTGCGGATAGATATGTCCCCTCTAATCGAACACATTATGCTGATTCCGATCGACCAGTCTTTAATCTTTGTCCTTTATGATGCATGCTTAGCGGAGAAACCCAAAAATACCAATTTTATAGTCATTGGTTTGATCCTATCGAAGCTCGAACACATATCTACCTTACTCTATTCGCGAACGATTACCACTACACCACCGATGCGGGTTTATATGACGTCTGATTTGTTGTAGTCCCAAGACGCTGAACAGGAATTGTATAAGCTAGCTGACTGACAGACACAACCATCTGTAGGTAGATATCTCGCTGCATGCGGACACATAATGACATTGTACTGGATTCCGGAGAACAAATATGTGCTGCTACTCCTGAATTCAGCACTCTTTGAGAAGATGTAGCAAGTATAAATACGTAGTTATGTTGACCAGATCAGAGCTCAAGACGAGCAAACATACCATTAGATCCCAGACATGGTTCACATGCATAACGATATTAATGTAAGATATATTGCTTTCAATATGATATAAAACAGACATTGTCATATTTGAGCTACAGCAATACAAAGTGATATAATTTCATTTCATTTTATTAACCAAAAAATGAAATTGACGGAAACTATATTCAGATATATTTTATTAGTTGATAGTCATGTATGAAACGTTTTATCAAAGAGGTAAGCAGAAGTCGTAAATCAATGGAGAGGCAATACAATGGTCAACATAAATAATAATAAAAAAAACAAAAACAAAAACAAAACAAAAGACAAAGACAAACAATGACTTGGTTGGGTCTGTTTCGCTCATCTTTTTCGTTTTCTGTTTAATATTGCATTTGACTATCGAAGCAGGAACGGTTGATCCTTTGGCACCATCTGTGTGTAACCCCGGTTGGTTTAGATGGAGTTTAATCTAGCTCTTTGTAGTGTAACCCCGTTTGTTTTAGGTGAAGTATAAGCTAGGTCTATGTAGTGTATCGTCGACCATTCTTTGTGTCCCTTTTATGACCACTGTCAAGTCTACCCTTCGATATACGGCTTCTGATTATTCCTTTTATGACCACTGTACAGTCTGCCCTTCGATATACGGCTTCTGATTATTCCTTTTATGACCACTGTACAGTCTGCCCTTCGATATACGGCTTCTGATTATTCCTTTTATGACCACTGTACAGTCTGCCCTTCGATATACGGCTTCTTATTATTCCTTTTATGACCACTGTACAGTCTGCCCTTCGATATACGGATTCTGATTATCCCTTTTACATTATATTAGATATTATTTTTAAAATAACCGTTTGAACTGAAAATACCCCTTGATAATGCTATCACCTTTATAATTATGTTTGTGAAAAATTTGATGGTATGCAAATTCCAAATAATTTAATATCAACAAACTCATTAGCGGAGACATGTATTGAACAAAGCCATATCTGAGTCCTACCATGGAATAATAAAATGAAGCTGAATACCTTATATTAGCTTATAGTGATCTTATCAATACACATCACGACACCAAAAACATTAAATGTTGACATGTTGCAGTGCAGACCCCTGATCGGAATATTTATATACTACCTTAATTAGATGTTTTGATTCATTATTTTGGTATTCAAGGTTAATAAATATTCTGACATAAAGAAATGGAAAAAAAATTACAACAATGACATTTAATAAGCAAGCCTAGCTACTCTACAAATTTACGAAATGTACAATGTAATTGATTTTAAAACACTATGAATAACATTGATGTTTGGTAGGAAAATAACAAGGCAATAAAACTGTTTCCATTCCATTACTCTATTAGTGTAGTGTACGAAGTTATGATCGTAATAACAAGGAGATGTCTGTATATGACCTATATAATCTAACTAAAATCAAAGATGGCTGTCTTATATAAAAACAATATCAGTTGGTGATTCATTAACATCCAACATCATCCTGTATCGGGTGACGTCATTTTACCGTTCAATCACTTTCCCTTCGGAAGCTCTCTACTCCTTCGTTAACCTACTATGCCGATTATTGGATAATGTTGAAGGTTCCCATGGCTCTGACAAACAGAGCTGCTTAGCATCTGCCGCTGGCTGGGATGGGGAGCCCTCTTGATGGGGTAGTCAGGCTATGATACGTAAAACATGTTCGTATACCACACTCGGTAACGTGGTTGGGGAGTGAAGCGTTCCCTGCAAGCAAAATACCTCTTTTGTAGATGTCAAAAAAGAGTAGGTGCATTGTAACTGCTACAAAGTACTAAATGTGTCAAAAGTCGTTGATTCGGTTGACCCATTCCTTCCATCGTTTATATGGTGTTTATATTGAACTTGTTTTCGTCCT
Organism: Gigantidas platifrons; assembly: GCA_002080005.1. Classification (NCBI taxonomy): domain Eukaryota; kingdom Metazoa; phylum Mollusca; class Bivalvia; order Mytilida; family Modiolidae; genus Gigantidas; species Gigantidas platifrons. The sequence continues at coordinate 119,881 of MJUT01062451.1, read as the reverse complement.
ATATATAGCTGAAGTACAGCTCGCCGGACGTTAAGCTATGTTCAATCAATCGATAAATTCAACGATGGTTGCCGGATAAAAGAAATATCAGTTGGCTATCCATTAACAGTCAACAACACCGTGCATCGACTGACGTCAGTTTACCATTTCATTAACTTTTGGAAGCTCTCGTCTCCTTCATAAAATTACTATACAGATTAATGCATACAAATTATGTAGGGTCTTTCGAATTCGCCTGCAGAGAGAACCACATAGTTTTAAAATGTCAAGGTTCTCCACTGCAGTATCCAATCTCTCTGAAAGACACGCCCGAGTGCTGGACGATTCAAATGCACTGACCACGTGTTTGGTAAATGCATCGTCCATTGCACGTGACCAAATAACCAATTGTCATGTGATCAGGTAATGGTTGTTTTGTGCCAGATTCTCCTTGTGGCAATGTATACTTGATACATATTTATTTGACAAGGTTTGCCAGTGACATGCAGCAGTTCGGTGGCTTACTTCCACCACCACAACTGACCGCCACAATATGACGGAAATATTGTTGAAAGTGGCACAAAACTTTCCTAACTCAAACGGTCAGCTCTTTTTCTTTTCCTATTTTTTCGAATTTGCTTGTAGATAAAACACATGTACTATTGGACAAATAAAATGTAGCATATTCCTCCATTAAAATTAATGTTTTAGATTTTCCTTTCCTATTGAAGAGTTTTAATACACGCCAGAATTGTAATCGAAATCATCCATTTTGTATAGAGTAATTCTTCCAATACAGTTAGCAAGTACAAAGATGGAATACAAATTTTCAATAAAAACAAATTATAACTTTCTTCAAAATAGAAATTTATCATTGTAATAGGAAATAATTATTTAAAGACAGTAAATTGAAGCACTCTTATCAATTTTTTACAGCTGTAAAGAAAAATTGATTGATGTAGGATATTATATTAACTTGTACTTTATCAATGTTCCAAACTTACGCGTCGTGCGCACTAAATTAGATATCTACGTCTTGTTAAAATCGACAATAATTAAATATTTTGTAATTTCCATTTCATACGGGGGCGTACAAAATTAGATTTATCCCTTGTAGCCTGTCTGAAGACGTTCTATTAGTATGATATAGAAATAAAAACATATAGCTAATATTTCCTGTTCATTTATATCCATATTCCTTGTAACATATTTAAATATGGTTAAAGGAACATACCTCAAGAATATGTTCTTGTTAAGCTCTCAAAGCCTGTATTTCCTGACTTCCTTGATAGAGGATTGTTGTTAACAAGGACTCATCAGATCCATGGCTGTTAACAAGGACTCATCAGATCCATAGGTTCGTAGAGGTTATGTTGAAGTCATAAATTTCAAAGTTTTCCTTAGGCCACCATGTTTTGGTTTACCGTTATATAATATCTGTCACACATGATTACGGGTATGTCCCGTTAGTCGTATTTACAGTCACATCAAACAATTCCTCATTTACGAGATTTGTACCAAGAGTAATAGGACGGGTGCCACTACTAGAGCAGGAACTTCTAAACTTCCTGAGCACATGAGTTCACCATCGGTTTGTGTGGGGTTCGTGTTGTTCAATCTTTAGGTGTTTTGTTTGTGTTAAGCTTTGGAGATCATTGATTTTCCTCTTTTCTGTTTGGCCAGTGTATTGTATGTCCTGCGATTCATTGCTTCTGATCACCCATTTGTCATCATCCATTTTTTGTAACATTCCACTAATAACTTCATTTGTATCTAGCTGTGGTTGTAATGTTAAATCGAAAGAAAAATACACCTGAACCTCTTATAAAGCATAGCAATAGTTATTCATGCTACAGGGTTCCTTTACCATCAATACAACAACTGGGGTATCAAAAAAGTCGCTTCCTTTTATTGTCAAAATGTACAATATATCAATACTGTTCAGATCACATATTTTCTTTAATTTTATATTCCCTCAAAAAATCTTTACCACATATGAAGTAAACATTAGAGAAAACCCAAAGGGCAATCAAGAATTGACAATCCAGAGACACTGGAAACGTTGGGAACACAAGACAGGACAGGACGAAGGCAAACAAGACAAAACACAATACATAAAAGGATGAGCAATTCGAACCCCACCAAAAACTTGGGATGCAATTTATCGGAAACAGAACTATGTACTTTCTGTGAGGAAACCAAAGAAACATATCTTCATTTTTATTACAAATGTAGTATTTCTCGAAATTTTTGGATGTCTGTTAGCCATGTACTACAAAATAAAGTTGGGTTTGCATTACCTACAAATGAAAAAGATATCATCTTAGGCTGTATACACTTTGTATCTAGTCATCACTCAATCATATATTATTGCTTATTATGTCTTAAATATTATATTTCTTTATGTAAGATTAAAAAGCTGTTACCCACAATGAAAGGTGGTATGAACGTTTTTTTGGTTCATGAAATAAAATTTGAAAAAGTCTCTACAGAACACATTAAGTTATTTGTGGAGCGAGTTGGCACAGCCTTGTAATAAGGAATATTTTTATACAAAAGTATGGCTTTATGTATGATTTTTATTATATTTATATGTTGTGATGCTTTTTTCTATTGTTTCTTTTTTGGGTTTTTTCCCCTTCTAAATACAAATCTGTATATGATGGTGATTTCTCTAAATAAAAACATTAAATGATAAAAAAAAAAAAAAAAAAATCAGGTGCTCTCGAAGGTAAGCAGTTCCTGCCTCTTATAGGACACCCGCCATGCAACTCATATAGTCAAAACATGTGGTACACCACTACACGTAAACAAACACAAATAACATAAATAAGACATGACGCCTCCTACAAACGAACTTATCATCGTTTTATTGCAGAAAGCGTCGCGGACATCACAACATGGTACTCAGAAAGTAAAGATATATGATAGGACAAAATGGTGAACATCTCTATACCTAAACAAACACACACATCACAATAAGACATGAGCCCTCATACAAACAACTGGGAGTAAAAACAACTAGAAAATGCTACCTAAAGTTTATTTAATCAACCACGCCTTTTTATCTTAATAAAAAAGAACATTTCATGGGGGTTAGAGTTATGGTGTTATGCCACTTTCAACAATATTTCAATATCGTGGTGGTCAGTTTTATTGGTTGCGGAAACCGGAGTACCCAGAGAAAACCACCGAACTGCCGCAAGCCACTGCAAAACTGTATCACAAAATGTTGTATCGAGTACGCCTCGCCATGAACGGTATTCAAACGCAGAACTTTAGTGGTGATAGGCAATGATTGCACAGGTTGTTCTAAATCCAACTACCATACGATCACGACCACGACGGCCACCTATCGAATGAAGCCAACATAGTAAATGCATATGGAATAAAACATTCATCTACTCAGGTTCGGTAAGAACATTGATGTTATTTTTAGTCTAAAAAATGATTACGAATTATTTCATCACACGTTTATCCAGTAGCACGTGACTATCTCGAAGTTACTTCAGACATGTATGATATTGATCAATGAAATCATAAAATGTTAATCCGTTCATTTCCTGTTACGACGATGAATAATTTATAAGATATTTATGATCACATCATGGAAAAGCGTCAAGTGCATTTAATGTATTTTTGTACAGCCACACATAGAGAATGATTTACAAGACAATTAAATGTTCCGTTTCCAAGTAATTGTAGATCAACAGTTGTCGCAATTCCAATCAAATTCAACTTATTGTATTTCTTGAAAATAACAATCCTATTTACGGCAAATATGTTATAGTACAACACATAATACATAACAAATAAGGATAAATTATGTGTTTGATTGATTGATTGATTTATTGTTCTTTAACGTCAAATAAGTAGTATTTCAGTTGATTTAATGACAAATCCCCCCATACTATCAAAGGATGACCGCTATGGAGGATTTGTACCCCGAAACGGAGAAATTTGGATATATGGTACTATTCCAGTACCCCATGGTTCATTCGTGTTAACGTTGTGTGTGGGGGGTCAAATTCTGGAGTATTATTGATTAATTGCTGCTTAACGTCCTGCGCCAAATAGTAGGTGTATATTACGACCATATTAAGTTTTAAAACAAATATTAACAAATATATGCATAAATGAGAGAGTAATAGAACACCGGAATACAGACCATTGATTGTAACCGAAAATAAATATTATGCTGTAGTGGCTACCAAATGTACAATACACCCATTCGTTTTCGAAAACTTCAAAAGTGGTCTTTAACATGAAGGAATTGTGCCAGTCTGCAAAATGTTGCCCATTGTTGTCCATGGTCTGATTATCCGTATTGTAACCTGATATTCTTCCATAGGGAGGGAATCCCTTATTTGCCACCAGAGTATGCTTTGGGCGGATCGATGGGCCGAGCTCTGGCTACTGTCGCCAATATCCAGATATTATGAAAACGATATCAAATAATGCACTGTACTTTCGAACTCGTAAATGACCTCAAACGACTCCTTAAAACTCAGTATCCTCATACAAATCTTTTGACTCGGCACAAACTTCATGATAATAATGCTATAATATCTTAGACATTCAGCAATGTTAGGAATACAATAATAATCGCTTAGAATGGATTTTTTTTTACCGTTTTTGTACTTGATTTCTTCTACGGAATATAAGCATCATTATGTTTTGTTTAATGTTTTTGCTTTTATGTTAGTGGCGCAGCTGTTAACGATATAAAACAAATAGAAAGCTGTCGTAGAATTACCATAACCTATGTTTTATCTCTGTTGATTTTATCGAAAATAATTATTTTCCCAAAATCGATTGACTGACGGCTGCAATCTACTTTCTATGTTCAGGCTTTGTATTTTCTTGATAGCTAAAATACATATAATTTAGCTCTTTTATTGAATTTAATAAATAAATTGGTAATCATTGTTGACGAGACGAACTGAAGCACCTTTAATCTAAATGGGGTCACCAAACTCTTAATTCTGTGTGTACTTTTGTTAAATGAAGGAAAGCTGTAATTGTAATTCTAGTTTGCTTTAACGGAGAATATTTGTTGTTGGTTTCCGCACTTTTCGTGCTATATGCAACACAGTCGTTGACTAGGAAGCCAGTGATTCACTGATATTTAGGACATATATTCAACAATACAGGGTACAAACAAACTTGAAAAGTACATACCAATTTGAAATCGTATATAGTGAAAACAAACGATATATTTATCATTAAAATGATGTACACAATATGTCTGGTCATAATATAGAAAATACTTAGCCATCTGGTCAACTCTGCACATGCAGTCACCTCTATTAGCAGCCACCTGTATTAAAAGGTCACATTTTTCATGTTCTGTCATAGGAAATCTCATAGGAATTGTACCTCTTTTCAGGCCACCGTTTTGCCTCAAAGATGACCTCTTAATACAGGTTTGACTGTATATTCATGTGTGTACACAAATAATTATATATCTAGATATGTATTTGTTGGTGTAAATTCCTTCATTTTATTTTTCGGAGTTTCATTCAGGTCATTAAGGACTTCATCCATGTGCGTAATGTATAAATCGAGAGGTTCAGAAATTGTATAAATTCAAAATCCATTGACGCTTTAAGTATTTGTCTTTCAAATCTTTGACAATAAATGTAGCAGATGAGGGGTGAGGTTTATGGTGTTTAACGCCACTTTCAACAATATTTCAGTTATAGTGTGTCGGTCAATTTTATTGGTGGCGAAAACTCGGAGAAAACCACAGACCTGTCACAAGTCACTGACAAACTTTATTACATAATGTTGTATCAAGTACACCTCGCCTGAGCGGGATTCGAGTTATTTCAGAAATCAGGTTATGGACACTTAATTAGTAATCTGCGATTGTAGTCAGTGCACAATTTCAAATTATTGTGAAGAACATAAGTTTGTGATTGTAGATAAATGATGTATGTGATCTGTGGACTGGGGAAAACGGAGGATGGATTGTCCATTCTTGATTGCTCCTTCGGTTTTCTCTAATATGATGTATGTGATCAGTGGACTGGGGAAAACGTAGGATGGATTGTTGCCCCTTCTTGATTGCTCCTTCGGTTTTCTCTAATATGATGTATGTGATCAGTGGACTGAGGAAAACTGAGGATGGATTGTTTTTTCTGACGTTTATCCAGTAAGTATGTAATTGGAGTTTCATTGGTTTGTCTTACAAATGATTGATATGTTTTCGACATACTGTTATCGGATTTCGACTGACGACCTTGTCAATTTAATATCAGAGGAGATGAACATCCTCACTGACGAACAAAGTAAAAAAAGCCTATCAGGTGCCCGTGTATCTAATTATCAATGCATGGTGAGTGTTAGTATAAAGAAGATATTTCGGAAATTTCTGCATACTGCTAAACGAATTATGAAGAGAAAAAATATAGGACATGCCTCAGAGAGGACAAAATAAATTCATCCAAGACAATGACTAATTTGAAATTGGAACGATTTTCAGATTTTAATTGTAGTTATTTTCAGAAAGAAGATGACATAAAAGTATCAATTATGAAGTCATGAACCTACCAATACAGATGATGATAATGCATGCGTTAACTGATTCAGATATGATAATTCATGTGTCAAATAACAGCAGAGTGTTAATCAACATTTTAGTTTTCTCTGTTGTGTTTTTGTGCTGTTTATTTTCGTTCTATGTATAATTGCTCATGTTTCATGTGTCTCTAGATTGTAAATTCATGATTGTCCCTTCGTTTATTCATCTATCACATAATACCCGTCAATAAAGTCAATGTATCAAACAATAAGTAAAAACGTAGATATCTAAATAGTGTACACTGCGTGTTTCTAGGAATACCATCATCAGGTACGCTCAAAGTTGAAAGATTGTAAAGCCAAAAGAACAGTTATAATAATTATTATTACAACATGTCGAATTTGTGTAAAAAAGACCCTGCTAAATGTTTATTATTACAGTCAAAGATACCCATGCAGTCACCTCTATTAACCAGTCAGTTATATCAAAGCTTCACCCTTTTCTTGTCCTGTCATGGAAAACTTCATATGAACTGAACCTATTTGAAGATGTCACCTGTCTTATAATATAAACACTTTTTCTTTGTCCCAAATGCGACCTCTTAATACAGGTTTGACTGTATATCTTTTGCCTTTGTTTCTGCGACTTTTCGAGTGGATTTTTTAACTTTTCCGGCAATGTGGTATTTCTGGTTTTTCTTTTTATTCCCATACATATTTTGGTATGGGGGCATCTTAAATAAATTTAACAAACAATAGACGAATCGCATTGGAATACATGATATAACAATTGTAAGAAAACGTTCCATCATTGATATAACTTGACAAATCTACTCTACTTACATGTATGAACGATACGTTTTGAATAAAACTGTCAAACATTATGCAATAAATTCTGAAATGATAAGGAAGTTACGTAATTGTACTGTTTATGATGTAATTTAGTCGGTAGACACTTATTCGCAGATGTTTTATCATAAATAACTGCTGTGTATTGATGGAAATTAAATTAGCTATTTATGTATGTCTAAATGCTATAAATTCCAATTGACATGTTGGATCTCTCCTCCTTCAAGTTAGGAGACCCAGATGTGTACTTCAGTTTTTTAGTAGTAAAATGAAAAGCGTGTTTGGTTTATGGTGTTTAACGCCACTTGCAACAATATTTCTGTTATATCGTGCTGGAAAGTTTTATTGGTAGATGAAACTTAAGTACCCAGAGAAAACCACCAACCTGTAGTAAGTCACTAACAAATTTTATCACATAATGTTGTATCGAGTACACTTCGCTATTAACGGTGTTGATAGTGGTGATAGGCACTCATTACACAGGGATTGCATATCACACTGTAGAACACAATTCCAATATCAAATATCAAAATCGCAGAAAGAGGCAATATCGATCCCTTTAACATACAAATACATAAACGTTCATATTCCTGGCTTGGTACAGACAATTCAATAAAACAAACAAGTGGCAGGTTAAACTAGTTTTACTAGTCCAAATATCCCCTCTCAGTGAAGTGATGCGGTCATACAAATGCTCTCCACATGTGAGCAAAACGCCAACCCTCACATACAACTGGACGAACAGCGTTACAACAAATAAAGATACATAAATATTTTTTTTATAAATATTGCGAAGATGTGAACATCAACACACAAACACACACACGGTAACTTAATGTTCGATATCTGTATTATAAAGCTTTTTCTCGTAGAATTTGAACTTTTGAAATCGACCATGAAATATTCATTAATTAATAAAAACGTAGATTTCAAATTTAGTGCACATGACCCGTTTCTGGAACAACCTTCATCATGTACTACACGTTTCTGGAATAACCTTCATCATGTACTACACGTTTCTGGAATAACCTTCATCATGTACTACACGTTTATGGAACAACCTTCATCATGTACTACACGTTTCTAGAATAACCTTCATCATGTACTACACGTTTCTGGAATAACCTTCATCATGTACGTCGCGTTTCTGGAATAACCTTCATCATGTATGTCATGTTTCTGGAATAACCTTCATCATGTACGTCGCGTTTCTGGAATAACCTTCATCATGTATGTCATGTTTCTGGAATAGCCTTCATCATGTACTACACATTTCTAGAATAACCTTAATCATGTACGTCACGTTTCTATAATAACTTTTATCATGTACGACACGTTTCTAGAATAACCTTCATCATGTACGTCACGTTTCTGGAATAACCTTCATCATGTACGACACATTTCTGGAATAACCTTCATCATGTACGCTCAAAATCGAGAGATTGGAAAGCTAAATAATTTAAAATTTTGGGAGCAATAAAATCAAAGGGTCTAAACAGGATAGCCAAAATCGTCTACGATCAAATATGTGCGATTGAGGAGAACATTTTTTAGGAACTGTAAATTTCAGAAATAAATATATCTAATAAACCTCAGTGTCCAATCTTGGAAGTATGGGTCAATAATCTATCGGACAAAATATCCATGATTTTAAATAATGTAAGCCATACCAATGCCGGGAGTGAAGTCAAAAAAGTACCAGGATTAACAGGTTAAATATGGCGGCGTCATAAAAAATATATACTGTCCTTCAGATAATTGTAGAGACATCAATAAGCAAAGTGACAAGACAAGAGGTGAATGTTCTTACAAACCTTTTATTCAGACGTGTACAGTATTGGATTGACTGATTTATGAATACATTTGTTGTGAACTGTATATCAGCTATTTTCATAACGATAACAAGATTATATCAATACAACAGCGTCACTGAATTGGTCAATGGAAGGAAGGCGGGTAGTAAATAGGAAGAACAAAGATATATGTATATACAAAAAAATGTGCAATCTGTTCACTTTGAGCGTACTTTTATAGTTATTCAAGAAACGTGTCGTACGCGCAAAATTTGATATACGTTTTTATTTAAAAAGCAATGCAGATATAAACATGCAAAATAGCTGTAAAATAACTGCACAGATTCACGTCCACTTCAGAAGACACATGGCCACAATAAAATCAAAATAACTAAAACATATACAGAAAATTACAGGGTCGGTAAAGGTTAGTAGTCTCCGGGATTTTAGCTAAGAAGATAAATATCTGTTCTGTAAAGAGTGAGTGGGTGATTTTTGTTGAACGACAACTCAGCATTTTTCAGCTGTATTTGTATTGTTATAGTGCTAGCTCACTGTACCAACAGTCTGTTGATAGACATGTCGACCCACTCTGACATATTATTCTGATTCCTAGCAAACCAGTCTATGTTCTTTCTCTTTAATGCTGCATGCTTAGCGGAGAAGCAACAAATACCAAATACCCGATCAGGATGCGAACCCACGAACTGCAAAACTCAGTCGAGCACGCTAATCATTACACCATCGACGCGGTTATTGGGTAAAGATTATTACTATTAGAAGAATTGCAAAAATGTAGCATTTGGCATGTGTGTAATGGGTTTGATCATTTCAACAAGAGCAAATAAGAAATGGTGGACAAAGTTGTTCTACTTTATTTTGCAACCCCCCCCCCCATTTTTTCCCTCTCCTCATCCAGGCTATAAGCAACCACTCATTTCAAACTACAGCTCTCTAAGAACTGATGTGGGCGGTCTTGTTGGCGAGGTGGTAATCCCAGTAGCAAGCGTCATCGTCATCTCATCAAAACACAAAATTGTTCGTGTCATGACAATTGTGTATATATGTAATATGTAAAACAACAAGCACTTATCAATACCCCCTCTTCCACCCCGTTCCGGGGTTTCTAGCAGCTTAAATTGTGTGCCCTATGTTGCAAGTTTCTCTAAATTGCCCATTTTGTATTCCACTTCGGTGTTNAAGAAGACAACTTTGGCATAAGAAAAATACCATGTTGGGTGCAAATTCTTCCGTGTGATGCGTCCGCGGGATGAATCAAATACCCAGTTCTCACTAATAAGTGGACATAAATGACGACCTCTTGATTTGAGAAAACCACACTCCTTTGTCTTATAGAGTAACAATTTCACCAGCTTCTGATGACCATAATTTGTTATTGTTATGAGTGCTCAATCTTAATTTACATGATTTATTACTTGTTACATTGTTATTGTTATGAAACATAGCTGAAATAATACTCACACAGAAGTCATTGGAAATATACCCTCCAAATTGGAGTATGTTCCATGTAGTAAAATATCCAAATCTTCCAGAACTGTTTGGTTTTTGGTTTTTTTTGTCTCGTTACTGATGTTATTATGTATACTGTAGATAACAGGAGCAATGAATTCATGGAGTATTTTGAGTTCTAGACACATGCACGTAAACGAATCATCGTCTTATTGTATTTTCCCGTCTTTACAAAGAATCGAGTAATGATTTAATTGTTGGTGTTTTAACGCCACTTTCAACAATATTTCAGCTATTTGATGGCGACCAGTTTTAGTGGTGGAGAAAGCCGGAGTACCCGGAGAGAACCACCGACGATAGGCAAGCAACTGGTAAACTTTATCACTTGCGGCTGCGAGTCGAGTGCACCCTTTTTGTAATTTACAAAGCCGGGCGCGAACCCACGCCGTATTGGTGATAGGCTTGTATAAGTTGTTAGATCCAACTACCTAACTAAATGAGCCACCCGGGCCCCCAAGAATCGAGTATTTGTAAAAGCAAATATGTATATAAACATATCAATAAAAAAAACTAAGTATCTAATTTAGTGCGCACGATGCTTTTCAGGAAAAACCTTCATCGAGTAATCTAAATGTTAAAGATTAACAAGCCAAATAGTGTAACGATCTTTGGAAGGAAAAACCCAATGGGCGTAAACATGATATCAAAAAGCAGCTAAGGTAGCATATACCTGTATGTCAGAAGGAGGGTGAACACTATGCATGTATTAGTCAAGAAAACAAAGAAGCACCTTTATCATTATACTTTACACAATAGAGGTAAAGTTTGAAGGAAGAAAGAAAATTGAAAACTGAACAATCGCCATGCAATAAGCAAAAAACAAACTGTCACACTGTCGGCAGACAAATCTCACCTTGGGTGGTGATATGTTGTGATATCATATATAGGAAATGAAACCACAGAATGAGATCATCCACGATACCGTCTCCCTCCCACTAAGACAAAATAAAAATCGTAAAATCTAAAACCAATTATCTGTACAGAAGGGAATATATATGTTTGAATGTGTTGTTTTTCGTTCTCTGCAGAACGGACGAAGTTACTTATTGTAACATTTAAAAATTATCCACAATATTATATATTCCGCAATCAGCTTTTATTTTTATTACATGTAGATACTAAAGAAATGACCTAAACGACCAATTGACACGAATAACAGCATGAAAAATATATCAAATATTTGAGGTCAAGTAGTGTCTATAATTAACACACATTTTGTTTTCCTCGGTTTTGTGCTAAATATGAAGAAGTAGATTTGAGATATGATATAAGTTTTGTACTAAATATAAAGTAAGAAGTATATTTCAGATGTGTTATTGTCCTGGTTTGTTTGTGTTTTTTATGAGACATGACAATTGCCTATGGTAATGAATTCTTGGTCATGGATTCTGTTGTGATCATTATAATAGGATATCATATAAGAAGAGTTTGAAGACACCAACGGGGTAATCAGAAGCCGTAAATCAAAGAAGGACCAACAACACAATGGCCAACAGAAAAAGGACAAACAACGATCTACAAGCATTTCACAGTAAACTAAAGATCGAGTAACACGAATCCCACTAAAAACGTTCATGTCGTTTAACAGTAACATGACGGGTATCACTAGTAGATCAGGATCTGGTAAACCTTCCAGCGCACCTGAATTTATGTCCGGTTTTTAGTGGTTTTCGTGTTGCTCAATCTTTCCTTTTCTATGTAGTGTTTTGTAGATAATTGTTTGTCCTTTTTTGCCATTGTAGTGTCTGTCCGTTGATTTTCGGTAGGTATCGGATTGTCCCCTTTGGAATCGTCAAACGTTTCGTGGTATCTCTATATGGGTCTATATTTGCGGATTTTACCAGTTGACAGGGAGTAATATCGCATAATTATTATATAATTGATTATATAAAATAATAATTTGTGTAGTGAATTGTGTATGACTGGTTACCACATGTCGTTCTGTGACAGCAAATAGTAGCTGATCACTGCTTAACGTCCAACGAGCAATATTCAGGTATACTTAGGACAAGAACAAGTTAGAAAATGTATATAGAAATGAGGGAAGGGGTTGGTCAACGACATTTGACTGCCACTGAATAAGTATAAAGTGATGGATAGGGACTAAATAAATAGACTTTTGTAGCAGCTACAGTGAACCTATTCTTTTTAGAAATCTACAAAAGAGGTCTTTAGGGTACGTGACACTCTCTAAACATGATACCCACTATGGTCCACGGGTAGGCTTTCCGTATTATGACCTGACAAAACCCTCCCACCTCTACCCCATCGAGAGGTCTCCCTTAACATCAAATAAAGATAAATTATTTAAGGCTCGTTTACTATGAATAGTCGATCTAATAATCAGCAAAACAGAGTTTCCGATTGAGATGATGTACATGTATGCCGTTCCAGAGCAATGGGACTTTTCATGACAATTTTTTATTTCTTTTTTTTTTTAATTTCGTACGACCAAATCTCATGATTTGTTTATGTAATGTAAAGATTGACCAAAGGAATCTTTCTTTCAATTTAGAAGATGCCATTTCCGAGTTATAGATCTTAGCATTTTTCAAATTGTTCTATGATCATGGCGTATCATTTTATTAGTATTATCCCTACTATATTATACCAGTACAAGTAGCGGCTCTACTAATTTTAACATATATATCATTATATTACTGATATTATTTGTAAATATTACATCATGGTTTTTGTTAATGTAGAAGTTAACAATGTTCGTAGTTATTTTATTTATTAATCATAAGTAATTACAAGCCTTCGAAATATTTCTCTTCACTGGGTTTCATTTGTCTTACTTTTTAATAGATAAACGTTAGAGAAAACCGAACGGGCAAATCAGGAATGGACAATCCAGAGACACTGGCAACATTTGGTACAAAAAAGAAAGACACAGGACGAAGACAAACAGAAGAAAAAACACAACACAGAAAACTAAAAGGATGAACAACATGGATCCCACCAAACACCGAGGATGACCCCAGGTGCTCCGGAAGGATAAGCACTTCCTGTCTCTTATGAGACATCCGCCATGTTACTCATTAAGTCAGCATATGTTGGACACCACTATGCGAAACCAACACATATAGCATAAATAAGACACCAGCCCTCCTTCGAACAACTGGGGATAAAAGTATAAATCCGTTTAATTCATGCAAGAAATACTTTTTTATTAAGAAATGTTTGAAGATACCCAAGGGATATTCGGAAGCCGTTAATTGACAGCCAGAGAATACAATGACAAAAACACAAACAATGGCCTACAATACACTGAACAAATAAAGATTGAGCAACACCAACCCCCACCCACACTCCTCCCCCCCAAACGGAATCTGAATTAACGAGTCATTTGTATTGATATATTTTGAGCTATACCGTTCTAATTGCATTTTTAAAATCATTTATTAGCCTTGAACAGGACATCTCACTTCTACCAGATTGTATTATTGATTACAAAAACATCAATTTGCATTGATTGTCCACCTTAACGTATTATACTGTGTGGTCACTCTGTCTGTACAAATAATTGATGAGTTTCCATATACGGCCACCATATTGTTAGTGAAACACAATTACGACGTTAAGGAAGTTACGAGTTAGGTACGAATTGACTGTTAATAAAATGATAAATTGGTAGTTTATTGTATAAAGCCTAATAATATAGGGTGTAGAAATCTTAAACCATTCTTTCATTGATTCTGATATGTGGTATTACTAAACGAACACATTACGACGTTTTTGATTGCTTTAGGACACTGGACATGCGCAGTCCAACTTTGAAATTAATTGGAACTTAACAATTGTGCTGTTCATTGTAACAGCTATTTATTTATCTGTAGAACATAATAAAAAAAACGTATCTAATTTAGTGCGTCCGACGCGTTTCCGGAATAATCTTCATCATCCACAGTCGAAAGATTGGAAAGCCAAATAATTTAGGAAGTCGTTTGAGTAAGTAAACTATGGAACCTAAACCGGGTAGCCAAAATCGCCTAAAGTTACATTTGCCTAAGAAAGATCGGTTTTTCGATGTGTAATTCATTCATCAACAATATTTTAGTTATATACTGGTGTTAAATTTTATGTGGAAGAAGCATGACAACCAGGAGAAAAATGGCCAAAGACAATGACGATGTCATCATATAAAGTTGCATCCAATATACCTGACAATGCATGAGAATCAAACTCATAATTTATAAGAACCCGGATGGATGTAAAACATGGTATCATGTTATTTGGATTTGGATCACGGTCTTAACATAACAATTAGAATTAAATATACATCTAACAAATGCAGACATTAAAGGTAAGATAGTGTTGTGAAATTAAAGATTATCTCCCTCAAGCATATTTTACTGCATCAAAAACTGATTTACCATTACGAAATATTAATTTGTCAAATGGCAATGGCTATTTCCACTTTTACGTATACAGTCTTTCCTTTATCACCGACTCCACTTTTACCGGACTGCTTACCCCTCATAAACACATATGTTCGTTTCCTGTTTTGTCTTTTGTGTGTGTGGGGTCCGTGGTGCCCATCTTATTTTAGATTTCTATTATGTGTTTGTTTTGCTTTGCTTGTGTTTTCTGAGTTTCTGGATTGTACATTGTTGACCAGCCTTCAGTTTTTCTGACAGTTATGGTCATTTTAGATTATGCTGTCTTCTTTAATGGTGAACTTTTTAATGTTTTTACCAAGTATTTGGTGTTGATCACAACTGAAGAAGTTAACCACAAAAGTTGTAATAAAGGACGCCTGTGAATCAAGGGTTCTTATTAATGGTTACGTTGAAGTCACCACGTAGAAGGTTTTATCGTAGCCATCATATTATAGATAACCGTTCCGTAATATGTGTGTTACATATGACTATGGATATGTTCTGTTTGTTGAGGTCATATTCCCGTCATTTCTGACTTCACGACTAGAGTACAAGAGTAACACGACGAGTGCTAGTAGTGGAGCAGAAACTGTCTACCCTTCCGGAACACCTGTGTTCACTCCCGGCTTTTAGTGGGATTCGTCCTGCTCTGTCTTTATATTTTCTGTGTAATGTTAGGTGGGTAAATGTTTGTCTTTTTCTCCTTTGTCATTTTGGTATATGTTTACTGCTTCTGATTACCCCTTTAGTAGCTTAAGTGTAGAAATAGACTGAATCTGAGTTCATCCCTGGTTTTTAGTGGGATTCGTGTTGCTATGTCTTTATTTTTATGTCTTGTGTTTTGTGGACAAGTGTTTGTCTTTTTGCCATTGTTTTTACTGACATCGATTTACGGCTTCTGGTTACCCCTTTGTTAACTTTTCTTAAGTGTAGAAACAGACTAAATATGAGTTCACACCTGGCTTTAAGTGGTATTCGTCTTTATTTTTCTCTATGTAATGTTTTGTGGACAAATGTTTGTCTTTTCATCATTTGTCTTAGAGACATCGTTTTAAGGCTTCTGGTTACCCCTTTAGTATCTTTTCTGAAGTGTAGAAACAGACTAAATATGAGTTCACACCTGGCTTTAAGTGGTATTCGTCTTTAATTTTCTCTATGTAATGTTTTGTGGACAAATGTTTGTTTTTTCGTCATTTGTCTTAGAGACATCGTTTTAAGATTTCTGATTACCACTTTAGTAACTTTTCTGAAGTGTAGAAATAGTCTAAATCAATAAAGGTATCTGATATTTATAACCGTACTTGTAATGATTTTGTTTTATATATAGGAGATTGTAGGATATTAAACCACTGACAAAGATTATGGATCGATTTGGTCACTGTTGTTCAGGACATGATGTAGTAAGAGTCATATAAATACGCCTTAATACGACCTTTTTGTACGATTATATTCGTTCTTGATAAACAGCAAAGTTAGTCATTGATTCAATTTTAATCTATATCAAAAGCAAATCAAGTTAGGCTGTTTTATGTGTTGATATAAAAAGAAGGAATAAAATTAACAGTGGCAGTACATATGAAGCTTCTTCTGGAGAAACCCACAATTGCACCCTCGTATCAGTGGAGTCGGTACTGCTTACCCTTCTGTGGACCTGGTGGTTTTTAGTGAGTTCCTGTCTCTCAATCTTATGTTTTCTGTGTACTATTTTCTCTACCATTGATCGTCTTTTTTCATTTTTATTTTGGCCATTGTATTGTCTTGTATGTGCTTCTTTGGTTTATCTTCACACTTTTCTTAGGGACAATAAATCAAAGCCTTCTTCTGGCTTTTTTAAAGTTAACCGTCAAATATTGTTCAATTTCGATGTTGACTTTTAATTTGTACTCTAGACGCTACATGCAATATCTCGTGATCCCCACGCTACATGCAGTATTTGGTTTGGTGTTTCAGACAATGCATATAAAATCATATAAAAATGATGTTCGGTTCGTCTTTACCTCTTGTGGTCTGTAGGAGGGCTCATGTCTTATTTACGATATTTGTGTTTGATTGTATACAGTGGTTTCTAACACATATTGTGTTGTGTTTTTTGTTTTGTTTGTCTTCGGCTTGTGTTGTGTATATCCAATGTTACCATTGTCTCTGCATTGTCCATTTTTCATTATCCCTTTGTTATTCCCTAACGTGTATAATACTTCAAATAAAAAGCAATGGACGTCATGTCAAATATCAAAATGAGTAAATTTCGAAATGTTGCCTAAAATAATATATGCAAATGTTGTATAAAACTTAATAATATAGGCGGACGATGCTAATAGAATCTCTCATTATATCATAGGAATTCAACAAAATAGTCACTCCTTGTCTGGCCATAGATTAGTAGAACAATTGCCGTTGACTGTTATTTGTAATATGGTGTTGTAATTCTGTCTGCGATTCAGCTGATGAGTTTTTATTATAGTTAGATACTAGATTCGAAATCAAACCTGAACATTAATTTAGATTAAACTGTCGGCTATGTAGACTGTTAAGCGAATGGTCTGTGATATTTGTGTTTTGAATGGCTAAACGGATAAACATTACCATCCATCACTTTCAAACCAATAACAAAAATTACAAGAATACATTTTTTCAACTGACAATAAATTCAGAAAAACAGCGAAATATGTGCAAATTGGCCTGTAATATTTGTGTTTTTGAATGCCTAATCGGATAAATATATAGCTTATCAATCACTTTCAAAGCGATAACACAATTATTCGAAGCAACAATTGTTCAGTACAACAGTGTGAAATTTCTATTCTGAAATTGTGTTTGATATATTAGTTTTGTGGATAGGGAAAATGTTTGTTGATGGTGTTGAAATTTAGATTTGTTTACACCGGTTTCGTAACAGGAGTAACATGATCGGTGCCACATGTGGAGCAGGAACTGCCAACTCTTCCGGAGCTTCTGAGTTCATCCTCGGTTTTTAGTTGGGTTAATGTTACTCGATCCTTGGTTTTCTGTGTAATGTTTTATTAATCGTTGTTTGGCCTTTGTCCTGTCTGTCGTTCCTCGATTTACGGCTTCCAATTACCCCTTTGGCATCTTTAAACTGTTCTAGACAATGTTATTATGAAAACTAAGGCCTACCCCTTTAGGTATAGGTAATCCTGCTCGTGACTATTTGGCTTACTAGCCCCCACAGACTATATGACTGCAATCTTCTGACTATGATCGTACCTGATGAGAATTATTTCAAATATACTCACTATAAGATGGTAAAAGACATAAATGAACTAAATATCAGAATTGATTGATTGATTGATTGATTGATTGATTGATTGATTGATTGATTGATTGATTGATGTTAAACGCCAACTTTAGCAGTATTTCAATTATATCGTGGCGTGAACAAATTGTACAAATAACTTTCCACATCCACGAACTGGTAAAAATATTATTCCGTCGTCTGAACACACGTGACAGAAATATTTTACTCGATACTTGTAAATGCATCCGTCAAAGACCTTTTGACAATATTTCTCTGAAGATTACATATATTATGCATATTATTCTATTAAATAACGCTATTCATAGTCATATGCAAGGGCTGACATTTTACCCACATGTGGAAAACACTTCCATCACAGTATCTTACACTAAGAGGAGAGGTTTGGGTCCATACCAGGAAAGTGAGTGGTCATGTATTTGTGTGTATCAATTTTGCCTCTGATTTTACAATTTTTCAATTGAATTTTGAAACTGTTCCGATAGTGTGATACAGTAGAAAATTAGAAAAAATGAAAATCAATGAAAATAGTTGAAACCATCTACACCCACTCAAAGAGTTCTTTTTTTAACCGTTCTGATCGTGTCCTGCAACTTTCGGAATATTTTTATCAGAGAAAAATAGCTGAAATCAGTTAAATAACTGGAACAAAAACATCCCTTGTGATATTTTTTGTTTTTAATTTTGTTTCTTGATGTAAGAAATTTGGAAGACTAACAATAAAAGTCCATTTCTCCAAAACATTTGTTGCGGGAGCTTCAGATGTTAATCTGGATCAATTTCTTGTTTAAATATATTAACATAGAAACTACTTATGTAAAATGTATTTACGTTAAGAAATTACATCTTTCACAATAAGAACATAATAAAACAAAATTTCATAAGATTAACTTAAAATCAATCTGATTAGATGACAGGCTGGGGTTAGAATCAAGTCAAGGATTTCTTTCTTTGTTCGGCGGCATAAAATAACTCTGGACGTTTCCTGTTTTCTGCGTTGATGTTTTGTTTATGATTAAATCGTGACGTTCTAATGATAGCTGGAGCGGTATACGTTAATTACGGTAATGATAGAATGGTATTAAATGCCGCAGCAAGCGTGCATAAACCGGCGACTTTTTGATCAATAATAATATAGATTGTTATAACTTCATTTAAGTATAAAAATATATCGAAAAGAAAGGTTGAAAAAAATAATACGAAGAAGCAGTGCAGAAAGGGTACAATCCGAATAGACGGAACAACACCAGTCTAAAATAAAATATTAATTCGAGGGAAAATAATAACAACCCCGGTGAAATATGTAATAGAGAAAAGCAGAATGGGCACAAAACAACTAAAATGAACACATAATGCGAATTCAAGGAAACAGTACCAAAAGGTCACAATCTGGACAGACAAGACAATCCAAAAGAAACAAAATACCAGTTCGAAGGAACAGTTCAAAAGGGGCACAACCTGGATACATGAAACAACACTCAGTTTGACGAAACAGAACAAGAGGGTCACAGTCAGCACAGACAGGATAACTCCAATAAAACAATTAAACAAATTACAAATATCAATTGAAATTATGTAATAAACATCGTACAACGCGAACATCGTGTATGACAAAGATCTGAACATCGTCTATAACGCGAAAATCGCTGTGGATACTAAAATACGTGAAACACGTGTGAAACGAAACGCTTTACACCAACTACATATATTTTTTTTTAAACTTTTAGAAAAAAACATTGACGAAGCGAATATTATTGTCAATATAATAAGTGAGATTAGCTGATGCAAGCGTTGATTGATTGGAGGTTGCTTAGCGTCCAGCGACAAACATCCCAAGGGCGGATCTGAGGGGGGCGAACCCGGCGTCCCCCCTAAAATTTGAAAAAAAATATGATTTTTTTTTTGCGTAAAATCGTGATTTTTCACACGAAATATCCCCAAAATTGTCGCGCCTCGCTCCGCTCGGCGCGATTATTTTAAGTGCGCCCGCCCCTGCATCCCATACATATTTACGAAAGAACAAGTTCAACACTATGTAAAACTTTAAGGAATGAAGGAGGAATAGAAGGGCCAGAACTGTCACTGGAAACGTATGGAGAGTTGGGTAGGAACGACAAATGTCGGCTACACAGCGCTTATCCCAATATCCTTACTGTACAGGAGTGTGGATTCTTGTATCATAACCTGATAACCTCCCATTGAAAGTACAATCAAAATTCCCCACTTAACAATGGTCTATGGTGATTTATATTAATTGATAGAAAACTGAAGATGGACATATGCTTTTGATCGATTCACTGGTATATTGAATCGTAGAGCGGCATAGTTGATTGGTTGATGATTGTTTTATGTTCAGCAGCAAATATTTCATGAATATTCAGGACAAGTTCAATAATATGAAAAATATATATTTACAAAAATGAAGGACGGATGGGACAATCAGTACAACAGTTTTTGACTGCTGCGGGAAAAGTAAGGATATTTGAGTGAGAAGGAAACAAATGTATATTGTAGCGGCTAGGAACGAATAAATGTATATCATACATTCTTAAAACGAACAAAAAAAGTCTACTGTAGCGGCTAGGAACGACAAAATATCTATTGTAGCGGCTAAGAACAAAAGAAATGGCTATTGTAGCGGCTATAATGCGCCTATTATTTTTCGAAATGTATAAAAGAGGTAGTTCGACGTGTAGGGAGCGTTGCACTCTTCAAGCACATTGCATACTATGCACAAGAGTCAGGCATCACTTATTATAACTTAACATTCCCCATCGAGAGGGCACCACTTCGGGATTCCATGGTTAACGCTGTTGGTTAAACACTGGGAATCGTAAACAGTACCAATCATAAAGCGGAAGGATTTATCTATCCTGTTAGCCAGCAGTCAGTAGGTGAGTGAGTGAGTGATTGTTGTTTAACGCCAACTCAGCAATTTTACAGCTATATCATGGCGAGAACAAGTTAATTTTCAATGAGATGATTAGGTCCGCTTTGTTCTAGACCAACATGCTGAGTTGGATTTTTATAGTGCTAGCTCACTGAAACAACAGTCCGCGGGTAGACATGTCGTTCCACTCGGACACATTATTCTGAACCCGAGCCAACCAGTCTTTACTTGACTCCTTAATGCTGCGTGCTTAGCGGAGAAGCAACAAATACCAATTTTATAGTCTTTGGTTTGACCCGAACGGGGCTCGAACCCACGATCTACCGCATTCGAGGCAAACACGCTAATCATTGCGCTAGTCAGTAGGTGTTACAGGTTACACGGGTAAATGTCGTCTTATTATACCGAGATGGATCTGGTATTACAAAATTGTGTAAGAAACGTTTTAGATTGCACAGATCTGAATAGAATATATACAAAGGGGAGTAATCCACAAAGTATTTGTTTGGTTACAGAAACATCTTTGCTACTGTTAAACGTTAGATTAAAGGATTATTGATCTTTAGCAGGGGATTTCGTGGTTGCATGGTAGTTGGATTTACAACTACCTGTGCAATCAATGCCTATCACTACTAATGTTGTGAGGTCGAATCCCATTCAGGCGAGATATACTCGATACAACATTATGTTATAAAGTTTGTCAGTGACTTGCACCAGGTTGGTGCTTTCTCCGGGTATTCCGGTTTCCTCCACCAATAAAACTGACCACCACGATGTAACTGAAATATTGTTGAAAGTGGCGTTAAACACCATCAACTAAAAAAATCAAACCTATAACTTATTAGTATTAACTTTAGAAACAGATAGAAATAGGGTAAGGGTTATAGTGTTTAACGCCACTTTCAACAATTTTTCAGTCATATTGTGACGGTCAGTTTTATAGGTGGAGCAAACTGGAGTACGCGGAGAATGTTGTATCGAGTACGTCTCACTATGAGCGAGAATCTAACCCATAACGTTAGTGGTGAGAGGGACTGATTGCACAGGTAGTTGTAAATCCAACTACCATACTATCACGACCACGACGACCTTTAGAGTTTTACGGAAATTATATGGAA
The DNA here is from genome assembly GCA_002080005.1 of Gigantidas platifrons. Classification (NCBI taxonomy): domain Eukaryota; kingdom Metazoa; phylum Mollusca; class Bivalvia; order Mytilida; family Modiolidae; genus Gigantidas; species Gigantidas platifrons. The sequence continues at coordinate 97,541 of MJUT01062451.1, read as the reverse complement.
TGATTATCAGAAGAAATTTCAGTATTGTATGTTGATTCAGTTCGTACCATAAGTTCTTTCCTATCGTCTTGACCAAGATATAACTGATATATTGTTAAAACACCATAACTTCCCTAATCGTCTTTATGTAGGCTTGTTTTCTCATTTATATATAAATATGTATATATTATCGTATTAATAGATTATACCCGATTGTGTAAGATAACGATGTAATGGTCACATATTATGCCCCTTGTCGGCAACTGTGATAAAGTACAATCATCAATATTACCATGTATTTTATAATTACTGCCGTTATTTCTCTAGTGTTGTATTCTAATGCGGTGGAAGGTTCAATAAAGTGTTGTGGTCCTAAGCAATGGAAGTCTGGAGTAGCACAGGTTGTGACAGCGTATAACATAGACCAAGATTATTATGGTTTGGCGGAAGTCGCATCTACGTTTTATTATGACTATCAACATAAGAAAGTTGCTGCTTTGCAAACAGTGACCAATGAAACAGCTGAGCCCGTAACTAGGCATATAAAACAGATACTGGATTATAATACGGTACGGATATTTAAAACTACATATTTGTTAAATGACAAAAGCAAGCATATAGATTATAGATATATATATAATATACGTACATTGTCAGAATATATAAAATGTATTTGTACGAGCTTTAGAAACAGGTGGACACGCGAGCATTTAGAATATATTGTGTTTAATGCCAAAAAGTCAAAAACAACTGCCAAATTGTCGGACAAGAGCAGAAAAAAATTGTTCTTATCGTTTTCAATTGTGTCATTTATGACACTTGCGTTTTTACAGTTACCATTATTACCGCAGCTCTACTCTACAAGAATCAGGTACAAGAAAAGCTTTTGTATGTCAATGACTAAATAACACCAACGTTTATTTCATCTCTTTATTGGTACTCAAAAATCACACAATTGCAGGATAAAGGGACAACTTTGACAAAATATTATATGTAATTAAATAATTAAACCATTTTATGCATGAACACCGTATATAAATAACCACGGTAGTAATTACTAATACTAATAGTTTTACATTTTTTTTTTTGGCCTTTTATTCTTTTAACATTAATCCAATCCGTATCCACTGGAGCAAGACAATTTGATTTGGAAACTGAATTATCTCTGGAATTGCGACTATTTTTTGGTTGGTTTGTTTGTTTGTTGTTTGTTGTTTTTTGTTTTTTTTAATATTCCACGCGCATTCGCTTTGAAGATGAAGCAACTGCTGATATTATCTGATGTGGATGTTTTCCGGACTCTCGTTCGTCCTTTTTGCGAGTTTTGATGGCATCTTTGCAATCATCAAACCATGATTTAACAGGTGTGTTTTGGGATTTTTTGGTCTTTGGAATGATCTTACTCTTATCAGCTATTGATATTAATTCTTTCATCAAAACATCAAAATTGGATCGGTGGCATTTCACATCATTTGCGCTTGAAGTTCTTCTCTAAACATCTACTCGTACAGTTGCCAGTTAGCTTTATCAAATTTATATCATGTAGGTTTTTCGCCTACAGAAGATTTTAAAATATTAGTAAAACGATCACTACTACAGAGATCACCATGGACTTTATGTCAGAAAACAAAAAGAAGAGATGGATCAGTACCTGTAACATCAATAGATGAACAAGACCCAATATGTACCAGACATGCCGTTAGCGACATATAATCCTTCATGTGCTTTGCCTTTATTGTGTACCAGCCCATAAGGTGCTATGTCCGTAAAAATCAGCCATAATAATAAACGGTGTCGGTAGTAGATCAATGATTTATTGTGTTGGAATATGGGCAAAGCAAAATGTTATAGTTTTATCTATAGAGATTCGTACTGACATAACATATACTCTGTTCAAAGTTATTAGTACGACTCATCTGCAGGCTAGGGGCTATCTCGTACTGAATTTTGTAGCATAAATTATACCAACATACAGTGTTTGTAGGTTAGAAATTAGTATAAGTACGGTTCATATGCACACTAGGGGCTGTCTCACATTAGCTTTGCAGTTGGAATTGTACACATTGCTAGAATTGATAGTTGCCAGATGAACCGCAGCAAGAAATGCATTTTCGCAGCCTTTTATCCGAGTCACTGGTAGGTATTCTTTACCTATATATCGAGCTTTCCCTTAATGTTTTTTTTCAATCCATATTCATTCTGATGAATTAATGTTTTCAGATGACGAAATGGGTGATAAACGGCAAAAATTGCACAAAAATGAATTTAATCGAAGAAATGCCATCCCCTTGCATACCAGGTATGGTATTAATATATGCACCACATACAATTATTATATGCAAAGCAATCTCAATAAGAAAGTGACGTAAATGTGATCGGGATTACGTTCATGGGTGTTTAATCCCAATAATATGTCCGTTATATCGTGGCCACAAAGCACTGATAAATATATATCATAACATGTTGTATCGAGTCTAACTGACCATGGGCGGGAATCGATTGGTTGATGTATTATTGGTTAATGCGTACAAGCGAAAAATATTTCAACTATATTCAAACGAGATCGAGTTCAATAATATATAAAAAGTATATAGAAATGAGGGAGGGATACGTCAACGAGTTATGACTTCCAATGGAAATATATGGAGAGTTGGCAAAAAAAGTAGTGCTTTGTAGCGACTAAAATGCGCCTGCTATTTAAAAAAAAAATCTACAAAAGAACATTTTAACGCATTGTTCTCTCCAAACACAATTCCAACTATAGTCCACGGCCATGATTTCATATTATAACCTGATCGTATTATAACCCAAGCAACTCGAGGGAGCACCGCTTACCCGCGACATGGCGAAGCGACAACAGCTCTGTGGGTGAGCACTATGACAACACACTTTACCAGTACCCAGCAGGAGGGAGGGGCGAGCTTGATTCGAATTACCTTGCATAGGTAGATGTAAATGCAGTCAACATCTCCACGACGGTCCCTACTTAAAAAAGAAGACAAGATCGTGTACATAGCATTATACTGTACACTTGGAAGAAGAAATGTATTTAATGTGTACTTCATTGTAAACCGCAAAGTAACGCTTGGACAGCCACACATAACTATGACTATAATTATCACAATAATTCTACACTTATATCAGCTGTCGGTGAAAGTTTCGTCACTGCAGCTGAAACAATACTTGATCCGAACTGATATAATTCCCCTATCTCTATATACTGTCATTTACAAAAAGGTCTCTGGTTTTTAAATGACGTCTCGCTGCTCATGATTTTTTTTATTTTTTTTTATTTCTGACTGATATTCTATATGTAAAAAGCTTCTTGATTGCTTGAGGATTGTTTGTTCACGTCGAGCGATAAATATACCATGAATATGCATGACGAGGACAAGCTCAACAATATCAAAAACTATACCGGAATGAAGGTGGAATGAGATCTACAATTTATCATTACGGGAACCAATACCCAGCATTCTGAAAGCTACTTTATGTGATCACGACTTGTTCTTGACTGGACGTCGGTACTGCACTACTGATATACGACTTGTTCTTGACTGGACGTCGGTACTGCACTACTGATTTACGACTTGTTCTTGACTGGACATCAGTACCCCACTACTGATTTACGACTTGTTCTTGACTGGACATCGGTACCCCACTACTGATTTACGAATTGTTCTTGACTGGACGTCAGTACTCCACTACTGATTTACGACTTGTTCTTGACTGAACGTCAGTACTCCACTACTGATATACGACTTGTTCTTGACTGGACGTCAGTACTGATTTACGACTTGTTCTTGACTGGACGTCAGTACTGCACTACTGATTTACGACTTGTTCTTGACTGGACGTCAGTACTCCACTACTGATTTACGAATTGTTCTTGACTGGACATCAGTACTGATTTACGAATTGTTCTTGACTGGACATCAGTACTGCACTACTGATTTAGTTTATCAAAACTCCGCGTCACATGAAATAATTTTACCTTTAAAAATGTGGCAATGTTTCATTTGTTACATTTGGAATGAATGTACTTAAATAACATTGTCATTGATTTACTGGTTGTGATGTTAACAGCATTTCTGCTATAGTCATGACGATAAAGAACTTTATTATGCATGTCAGTATCCACTTCTAAGTAAACAGTGAAACAGCAAAATAAACCACATTTTTATTACCAGATTCTGCAACTCATATCAGCAGTCAAACATTGGCGAGTGAACCAGTCGATGTCTGGTTTACAAAATATAAAAGTGGAACCAGAGTACGAGCAACGATAACACAAAAAGATTGTATTCTTGTGACGTCATCAACATTGACAGAAAAACCAGGTATGTCGTAAGCACACAACTTGACTGATTTTGGCTGTCCTGTTTAGGCCGTTTGGTTTTATTGCTCTCAAAACTTATAAACAACTATTTGACATTTCAATCTATCGATTTGGAGCGTACATGATGAAGGTTATTCCAGAAACGTGACGTAC
>MJUT01062451.1:81009-92809 GCA_002080005.1 Gigantidas platifrons | reverse complement strand
TTTACTGGTTGTGATGTTAACAGCATTTCTGCTATAGTCATGACGATAAAGAACTGTATTATGCATGTCAGTATCCACTTCTAAGTAAACAATGAAACAGCAGAATAAACCACATTTTTATTACCAGATTCTGCAACTCATATCAGCAGTCAAACATTGGCGAGTGAACCAGTCGATGTCTGGTTTACGAAATATAAAAGTGGAACCAGAGTACGAGCAACGATTACACAAAAAGATTGTATTCTTGTGACGTCATCAACATTGACAGACAAACCAGGTATGTCGTAAGCACACAACTTGACTGATTTTGGCTGTCTTGTTTAGGCCCTTTGGTTTTATTGCTCTCAAAACTTATAAAAAATTATTTGACATTTCAATCTATCGATTTTGAGCGTACATGATGAAGGTTATTCCAGAAACGTGACGTACATGATGAAAGTTATTCCAGAAACGTGACGTACATGATGAAGGTTATTCCAGAAACGCGTCGTGCGCACCAAATTTGATATCTACGTTTTTATTTCACTTTCACAATAAGGAATTGGAAACATTTCAGAGAGACAAGTTCTGTTGGCCCATAAATCGCCCGATTATGGCAATACAAATTATTCATCATATGGTTTGATTTTCAATAGCTGTTCCATGTAATCTACAATGTATTTTCAAAATGTTTTGGTTAAACTTTTGAAACAAAATATTTATCATCTATTGCGTAATGCCTATTGATTTTTTTTTATGTTGCATTAAGATATATAGACATTGGATTAAAGTATTCGAACGCTTCATTCTAACTGCAAGCTTGTCCTTACTCCTTAGTAATACATGATGTGAGAAGAAGCAACAAATACCAATTTTATAATCTTTGACTTGTTGACTTGACCTGTGCTCGATCCCACGATCTACCATACTTGAGGCGAGCATCTTTACCATTATAACACTGATACGGTTCTATTGTATTTGAAGCTGAGAACAAATCAGCCGATCATATCATCTTTGATATTATTGTTTTTTATGCATTATAACAAGGCAATACATAACAAATCATTATTTTATCTGTTTTAAATCTCTTTTGATGCCTCACATTTTTAGTTTTCATGAATCAAGGGTATGTTTGCGAGGTCAGTTTTTCATCTCAGAAGGGTTAAGGGGTTATGGTGTTTGACGCCACTTTCAACAATATTTCAGTTCTATCTTGGCGTCAGTTTTATTGGTGGTGGAAACCGGAGTACCTGGAGAAAACCACTGAACTGTCGGAAGTCACATAGTGTTGTATCAAGTACACCTCGCCATGAGCGCAATTCGAACTCACATCCTTAATGGTGATAGGCACTGATTGCATATGTAGTTGTAAATCCAACTACCATACTATCACGATCACAAGGGCCTTTTCAGAAGGAATAGGCTTCTGAGAGAGAGAGAGAATTGGACTATTATATAACATTGTTTTTGCAATAAATAATTATTTTTTTTTAGATTTTGTTATGACAGTCAGCTTGTATCAGAACTTTACTGCAGGTCCAATAGACCAACAAATATTTGAAATACCTTCTTTTTGTCAGAAGAATTTAAAACCGGTATGTATATTAAGTCTCTTGTTTATTTTATTAACTACATTAGAGATTTGAAAGATTATCGATATGTTACAGATAATTATAGATTATTATATGGCATGTAATATGAAAAATGCCATATCATAACCTATTTATCATATACAGACTGTGGACAAAAGTATTCATACGATTCCAATATTCCCTATATACTTCATATTTTAAAAAAAATTACTCTGAAGTCAATCTATGTTCGATTTTGATAATTTATGTATCAATAAAAACATAATTTTATGTATTTTTACTCTATAATTTCAAAATAATTTTCTATGATAAACATTTTGAGAATACACAAGTTAAACACAACTGAATAAATTTTTTTTCGAAACAAAATGCAATGATAGTTTTTGCTGACAGATTATTTAAGTCTGTGTTTAAATCATGGCCATTTGAAAAACATGCCTCAAAAAGTTATTTCAAAATTACTAGTTTATGATTAATTTCAGATTATACTTAGTTTTCCTACTTGTGTTTTCATTTGACTTCTGAAGCCAGCAGTGTCATCATTCATTGCATAACGAGCATTTCCCACGTTTTCTCCGTTATCCATTTTGACAGTAGCAGACGCGACCGAAGTAAACAACGAAACATTAATAACGAAAACTAATCGGACAAAAAAAAACGTGAATTCCTCAGAAAAAAAAAAGACTTTATAATTACAAGTGAACACCTAAATACTTCATCTCATTCAAAATTTCCGGTCGCCATTTTGAAAAATCCATATCTTCTGGACATTTATAGAAGTCAAACGGATTATAGCGGGGAATACTCAACACGTGTGATTTTTTATTAGTGACTTCGCAAGATTGGTGCTTCGCCCCCTTCGTACTTATGTTACCTCCTCCGGTACAAATTGGCCAGATTAGTGTTTCGGCCCCTACGTACTCCTATTCCCTCCACCGGTACAAATTGTCACCATTATAACTGATGTAGTGGTGAACAGTTCGTTGCATTCCAAAATAATCGGCCTAAATTCTGACCTGGCCAAGATTAAAATGCCATACTGTGATAACTGATGTGTCTGTTTTAGAATAGAAAGGTCGTGATTATATCGTAATTGGATTTATGACTACCTATGCAATCAGTGCCTATCACCACTAATCAGGGGAGGTGTATCGATGCAACATTATGTGACAAGATTTGTCAGTGACCTGGGACAGGTCGGTGGTTTTCTCGAATTACTCCGGTTTCCTCCAACAAGTAAACTGATCGCCATGATATAACTGAAATATTGTTGAAAGTAGCGTTTGACACCATAACCCCAGAATAGATGCAATTTTTAGCTGTTACTTAATCTAGTTTTTATTTTATTTTCAACAGACTGGCGGTGTTCCGGTGGCCATTCCATGGATGTAAACTTTAAGTTGATTGTAATTTGTATTGATTAAAGAATTTACCTTGAGGACTTGTTCATCTTGAGCATTGTCTGCGTGTATCGACTGAAATCATCAGGGAGACGTCGTGATGATTATAGTCTATCATCATCAACGTTGTGAGTTCGAACCCCGCTCAGGCGAAGTGTACTTGATACAACATTATGTGATCAAGTTTGTCAGCGACTTGAAGCAGGTTGGTGGTTTTCTCAGGGATACTTCTGATTCCTTCACCAATAAAACTTACTGCCACGATCTAATTGAAATATTGGATAACTGTAGAAAACCTTCAGCTAGGCTTAAGAGATTCAGTTAGGGTTTTCAGTTTATTAACGAGGAATTTAATTCCTGAACACATAAAATACATTCATAAATACAAGACATAGGATAAACAAAAATACATACAAAGAGAGATAACTCTAATTGTTTTGAATAATAATGAAAATCAATCATTTTAAAAATCAATAATTTGTAAATTCCTTATAGCTGAATTCGATTTGAAGTTAATCCATATTAATTAAATTTACTAATTTTACATCTTCACAAATAATTGACTAATTTTCCATTAAGTTTTTTATCTGCATGAAAATAAAACGACAATGCACACCTTGTATATTCAAAATGTCATTCGTAGTAAATAAGCTTAGTAAACCTGTGATGGTAACAATAAATGTCAACGTCAATGCACAAACTAAGAAAAAAAAAAGAAAGAAAAAAAAAAACAATAAAAAAAAACAACAAACAAACAAACAAACAAACTAGATATAAAAAAAAACTAAGTAAATTAGACCAAATAAAGTAGACATTGCATTAACTAAGTATATGTAAGCAAACGCAAACACTAACCACAACTAGCTGTATTATTCACAGCCAGATATACCATTGTGTTTAAGTGTGGTTAAGCACATGGCCCGGTTTGCCAGGGGTGCCTATCTTCCTGATGGATTTTTGCTTATGTGGTGCAATTTTAAATATGAAGGCGTTCTGTTTCGGAGCGATTCCAGACATAATGATAGAGTTGATAGTCTATGAGAGTGTCCACCTCTTTTAGAGCCCAAGCAAAGGGCGTCATAACTTAACTAGCACAGGGCTTCGTTTGTCCTAATCTGACACTGATATTATTATATACAGAAAGAAGATCAGTTTTCTTCTAAGTGATTACTTCAATCACTTACATTGATAGGTAGTCACAACAGGGTTACAACCTGCTATACTCTGGATATCAAATTTCTGACATGTGGCAATTTAACTTATGAACAATATTGTATTATATTTAAACATGTTTTTGATTATGTTAAATGTTCAAAGAGATTCCTTATCGTATAACTGGAATTGAATTGGGTGAACATGCACATCATATGAATCCATCTTGATTTTCTTTTTCTTTCTGTTAATGAATATTCATCATTGATTCGTTATTAGTGCTATATATAGCAATTGCATGCCTTTTATGCACTTCTTTAAATGTGATAAGTTGTAATTTAGAGAAGACTTCATATGTTTGTTTAATTTCTGTCTAATCCATTTTATCTATTTAATATTTAATTGGCTAATAATAAAATATGTTTACACTAAACTAAAGTGGGTTGCTTCTTTTCGATCATTCGGATTATCTCCATTATTAAATCAAAATCCTACCTTTAATTTTGAAATTGCTGAATACAAAAAAATCTGAAACAAATTCAACAACATTTTGCTGAAATTAGACCCGCAATATTTGAATACTCTGTAATCTATATTGATGGTTCAAAGGATTGTGATATGGTAGCATCGGCAGCTGTTTTCGGACATCGGGTCTATTCTGTTCGATTATCATCTGACAGTTCGATCTTCAGAGCAGAAACTTGGATGATCCTGTATCCAATTGTTCTATACCGTATACTGATTTTTAACCTGTTATTACCAAATATGTTTTAAAACGCTGACAAGACAGTTGGAACAAGCAAATTCATAACAAATTGCATGAAATACATTCCATGGTTGGCAAGACTCCTTGTTCTTACGGTCAAAATCGGAAGGAACAGGTAGTCTTGACCAGATGTGGTATCGGCCATAGTAGATTAACACATAATTATCTATTAAATAATGAGGAACGACCGAAATGTTGATTGATTGATTTATTTATTTGTGTTTAACGCCACTTTCAGCAATATTTCATCTATATCGTGGCGACCAGTTTTAGTGGTGGAAGGAGCCGGAGTACCCGGAGAGAACCACCGACCATGGACAAGCAACTGGTAAACTGTATCACTTGCGGCTGTAATTTACAAAGCCGGGCGCGAACCCACGCCGTACTGGTGATAGGTTTAGCTTGTATGAGTTGTTAGGTAATCCAACTACCTAACTCATTGAGCCATCCGGGCCCATCGACCGGAATGTATTCCATGTAATTCCAATTATTCACTGAAACATGTTTTAATTGACTGTGTAGATGTTGCTGATGTTCTTCAGACATTCTACAACGTCAACAATTTATCTAATTTATTTACAAATGTCGCAGGAGACACAATTTTGAAAATTTTAAAAGAAATTAATTTATGTACAAAAATATAGTTAGATAACATAAAATATAGCTGAAATATTGCTTAAGTTGGCGTTAAACACCAGTTAATTAATTCTCTTCATTCTGTTTCTTGTGTTGCCAGTGTTTCCGGGTTGCCCTTTTGATTTTTTTTATATTTAAAATATAAAATGTATGTTATAAATATATAGTTTTAACCCGTTAATTTTTTTCATTTTTTTTTTTTTTTTTTTTGTACATATAACTTGACTGTTTGATACACAAATTTATGTTAAATTGGCAAATTCTCTGTACCACTGTTTAAACTATGATTATATGAGAAATAAAGAATCTTGACACTATATTTGTTTTACGTATAATTTGTTCAAACAAAAGGACAGTTGTGCGTTTTCTTACCAAAAATACAACATACATTTTTTTCTATGGAATTTGAAATCCCTATAAGACTGATCTACAGATGGAATCATCACCTTTGCACGGTGTATATCCATAACGGAACCTTTCCGCTCAAATATGCGTTACGCGATACTTTGGGAATAAGCAACGGTTCCTTTGTGATGAAAATGATGTCAACAAGTGAGAAAGCCACATAATAATGGATAGCTGCAAGGAAGGAAGGTAAATATATGGTATATATTGTTCTCACGGAACTCTCTGATGTATGATTCAATCCAAAGCCAAAAACCATTCACATACGCCTGCTGAAAATGCGTTTCGCACGCTTTCCAACGAAATGACTGTCAAAGTAAAGTGAAATTTCAGACATATCTTTTATGAATATTATGCTTTTTTCCACCTTTTAACTCTCAAATTTTAACCTAAATGCACCAACTCCTAACCCAGTCTTCAGTTAATAATCCATTAAAACCCATTAAATTCGATTTGTAATAGAAAAGGTTCGTAAAGGCCCCTTTACGATTTATAGAAAACGTGTTAAAATGTGGCACCGCGAACTTCACGACTTGGAGGCAACGGACCCTTTACGACAATAATTGTGTTATTATTCTTTATTTAGACCAACCTCCATACCAAATATCAATGACCTCCTATTTGTAGTCATTCAGAAATTTACCTAAGCAGAAAACTTTAACATGTCCACTCAACCATGAAAATGAGGTCAAGGCAAGGAGACGCATGTCTGACTAAAATATACACCTTAAGATTAATCATTTGACCCATAAACATCAACCTAGCAAGTATAGTTCCAGAGAAATCTACATTATCATAAAAACTTAACAAGTCCACTCAACCATGAAAATGAGGTCAATGTCACATGCTATATAACAGACTGGCATGCACTACCCTACACCAACATCCATGCCAAATATCAATGACTTCCCATTAGTAGTCTTTGGGAAATGGACCTTAGCAGAAAACTTTAACATAAATGTTTGTACACATTTGTCTTTTATCGCGACTTTTCGCAGGTTATCTATAATATCTCAAGTTTAGACATTTATGAAACTAAGGAGTATCTCCCTCGTGCAAAGCTCTGTTCTTAGCTGATTTTGGCTTCACTTTTAGGCCCTTGAGGTTATTTGCTCTCTGTCAGCCCTTAAACATCTTTTGGATATTGGTCTTTCTAGTGTTTTGATTGTATCTGCACTGATGAGACATAAGTTGCCGAAATGGCCATTTGCAGAACTCAAATTTACTTCAATTTCGGAACTTTTGTTATTTTATACAATGGTCCGTGTCCTACTGTCTATTCCATGAGTCTGCGATTTCGACCCACTGTATCTCGACCATAGAGGCTTGTAGCTGCAAAGCCCTATACCCCCTGCCCTTTTTGGAAAATAATAATGTTTCCCTTTCATTGTTTTTTTTCACATTGTCGAAGAAAATTACCGAAAAGAAAGAAAAAATAAAATTATATCTCCTCTCATTATATCTTTCTTTATGGGAATTTTCGTCTTGAAATGTAAACAAAAAACAATATAAAAAGGGAAAAAATGTTGTTTTTTTTCAAAAGGGGGGGGGGGTGATAGGGCTTTGCGGCTACNATCTTGAAATGTAAAAAAAAAAAAACTATGAAAAGGGAAAAAAATTATTATTATTATTTATTATTAAATATGCTTATATAGGGCCAATATTGATTAAAATTACTCTAGGCACTTTGCATACCATAACATACATTACAAATGGATAAATTCTAAGAGCAGTGTTAAACAAATGAAAATAAAATGAAAAGAACCAAGACTACTACATATACCAAAACGTACTAAAACAAGCTTACCAAAAAACAGCTTAAAACCACTAAGAGTCGTTAAAATGACTGAAAACCACATTGGTGTAATAGAAAATCATTACCATAAATACAAATGATATATATATATACATATATGTGTCAGTTTACAATAATAGGGTTAAAACCACTATGAGTTGTAAAAGCCAAATTTGTAATAGAAAAAATCGTTGCAGCATACTAAAATGATTTAAAAGAAAATGCATGTCTAGAAATCAAACCACTACACAAATGCTAAACAGCATAAAAATTAAACATAACTAGTGTAAGCAAGTCTAAAAAGATAGGTCTTCACTTCTTTCTGAAAAAGTTTAAAGGACTGTTCATTTTGGATGTTGGATGGCAATCCATTCCAAAGACTTGAAGCTGCTACATCAAATCTGTGCTGTGTTTTTTTTCAGAAAAAGGGGGGGGGGAGGGGGTAGGGCTTTACGGCTACAAGCCCCTGTGATTTCGACAATATGTATATATATTTTATCGATATCCCCTCCTGGATATCAAGGGGTGACAAGTCAGTAAAAATATTTCCACAAACTAACCCTTAATTAACCTGCATTAACTAAGAAATAAAGAGTTTATTCATAAATTAAAACTTTTCTTACAAAAACGATGACAGGGTTTAATAAGGTGCTTCCTGATAAGGAAGGGGGCAACTTCCTATTTTGTACGGTATACTGGGATGTGCAAATATGAAAGGGTAACAAGTTTTGTAAGCTTATGAAACAATTACATTTTGTATATCAATTTGGGGGCAATTTTTCTCCTTTTCTAGTAAAAAAATAGCCAAATATAGTGTACAATAAACCTGTTTAAGATATATTAAAATTGGGCCAGTTTTCAATCCTTCAGACCGCCACGATATAGCTTAAATACTGCTGAAAGTGGCGTTAAACCCCATTCAATCAATCCTTCAGTGGCACATCCCCGTTAAAAGTATGGTTGTTATGAAACAAGTTACCAGTCTATGCTCTTACTTAATAATGCTAATTACTTAGTGGAGAAACAGCAAATACCAATTGTATAGTCTTTGGTTTGACATGACTGGACCTTGAACCCACGATCTACCACACTCAAGGTGAACACCCTGAACATGACACCACGATCTACCACACTCAAGGTGAACACCCTGAACATGACACCACGATCTACCACACTCAAGGTGAACACCCTGAACATGACACCACGATCTACCACACTCAAGGTGAACACCCTGAGCATGACACCACCGATGTCGTTTCTTGTATTGAATTCAACGGAAATATAATACATGTCCAGAATATATCACGTCATATATCTTATCTCAAACTTGAATAGCGGGGTTGTTGTGGCCGTGTTCGTATGGTAGTTGTATTTACAACTACCTATGCAATCAGTACCTATCACCACTGATGTTATGAGTTCGAATCTCGATCAGGGCGAGGTGTAGAACATTATGTGATAAAGTTTGTCAGTGACTTACGACAGGTCTTTTTCTCTTTTTTTTTTCAAATTATTATTATTACAATGGATAATTTTTTTTCTCTTATTTATTTATCTTTCTTGTTTTTGTTTTTTTTCTTTCTTTTCTTGGTTCTAACTAGTAGTTAACCAAAAGTTTTTTTTGTTTTTTTTTTCTCATATCCTAAAATATTTCTCATCTCCTTAAAACATAATACTATTATTAAATTTGATATTTTTTTGAAATTTGATATTTATTTGAAATTTTATTAACACTGATGTTGTAAATTCGAATCTCGATCAAGGCGAAGTGTACAACATCATGTGATCAAGTTTGTCAGTGACTTGTGACAGGTCAGTGGTTTTCTCTGGATTCTCTGGTTTCCTCCACCAATAAAACTGACCACCATGATATAACTGAAATTATTGCTGAAATTGGTGTTAAACACCATCGAACAAACAAGCAAACTTTTTTAATTTTTTTTTTATTCATAATATTTTTTATTGAAATCTACATTTGTTAGTTAAAAACATCGAATACCGGTACTTTATCCCGGCCTCGTTAATGTTAGTAAAAACGATGTAATATACAGTTATTAGTATTTGTTAGTAAGTACATATGATAATGCTATTTTTAAGTATAAAGCATATGACAAGAAAGTACCCTTGAATCTGTGCAATCAGATAATAAGATGATCATATTTAACAATGTAGTTTCTAACAAAAATACAGATTTTCAATAATGCATTTTTTAGGGGTTAAATTTAATAATAATATTATGTTTTAAGGAGATGAGAAATATTTTAGGATATGAGAAAAAAACAACAACAAACTTTTGGTTAACTACTAGTTAGAACCAAGAAAAGAAAGAGAAAAAAAACAAGAAAGATAAATAAATAAAAGAAAAAAAATATCCATTGCGACATCGCAGGCCATGGAATTGTCTGAACAGCCTCTTGCTGTAAAAAATGTTGTACAATTCGGGCTCTATGTGGCCTAGCGTTGTCGTCCATGAACATTGGCCTGTCAGCCAACACATGATTGTCGAAAATGGTGGACTACGCGTGGAGCGAGCACATTGTCACGGTATATTTGGCCTGTCAGATTACCATCAAGAACGTACAAGTCCAGCTGACAGTCAAAGGAAAAACAACCCCAGACAGTTACACCCCCACCCCCAAAAGCAGTTGTGCCCAAAATGTGGTTGTCCTGAAATGAAGTTTTTCGTTGGCGCCAAACCCTTACACGACCGTCGGTAGGGCGTAACAAAAAACGACTTTCATCAGACCAGTGGACACGTCTCCATGTGCGAATAGTCCACCCCAAATGATCATGTGACCAGTCAAATCGAGCATGGCGATGGCGTAATGTCAACTGTGGACGTTTTATGGGTCGTCACGCTCGCATTCCCTGATGGTGGAGGCGTCTGATTACAGTGCGTGTGCTAATGTGGCCTCCAAATGCTAAATTACCACGAAGTGCACCAGCTGTACTGAATGGCCGTTGCCGCGGCCATCTGGATATGAGCCGGTCCTCTCTCGGCGTCGTTTTGCGAGATCTACCTGCACGTGGACGATCAGTAACATTCCCCGTTTGACGAAAACGCTGCATCAGTCGTACAATGATGGAATGGTTAACCCTGAAGTGATCTGCCACCCTTCTATGGCTAAAACCACCGTTATGCATGCCAACAGCTTGCCACCTTTCTGGTATGGTTAATTTTTGCTGCACCATACCAAACCAATAGAAAATGAAACTTAAAACTCTACACACAAAAAATCAGCTTTCGTTCGCAAACACAAATGTTGAAAAGTACGTGTGGCACTTTACACACCCTGTCATATACACATAAATAAAATTCTATCAATAACCTGTTTCTCAGGTAAGTAAGTATGTGTGTACAGGTAACGAAAACAGCAAACCGATTTGAAATAAGTTCATTATTAGAAAATATATTATTGAAACAAGTCAGGTGGTGCTTAACTTTTGTTGGACTGTATATAAACTGACTTGATTTTCTTACATTTTAAAGCGGAATTCCTCTTTTTTTATTCCTGATTTTACCGTTACGAGTCCTTTTTAGCTCGACTTTTCGAAGAAAAAAGGTCGAGCTATTGTCGTCACTCCGTCGTCAGCGTCTGGGTCGGTTAAGTTTTTTGTCAGAGTCCATTTCTCAAAAACTATCACAGGTATCCATTTGAAACTTGGAATGCTTGTTCACTATCAAAAGAGGAACCAATTACAACAAGGCTGATAACCCTGTGGTTTGTATATCCAGAGTTACCTGCCCTTGTTTCGACATAGTACGTAGAAATTAGGGATATTTTTTTAGTATAATTAAAATTTCTCAATAACTATCAAAGCTATTAACTTGAAACTCAATACACTTGTAGAAAATGTTGACCCCAATCTGGAGTTCGAAATTCAGAATAATCTTGTTTTTTTCTTGTAAAATCATGGTTTTTTGTCCCCAGACGCTTCGTCGAAGGGGACTATTGTCCGTCCGTCCGTGTGCTTTTTGGTTTCCAGATGATAACTTGTGAATGAAAAGTCAGATTGAAGCTAGGTTTGGTATGTAAGTGTATCTTATGAATATCTAGGTCAAGTTCGATAATGA
>MJUT01062451.1:15540-27953 GCA_002080005.1 Gigantidas platifrons | reverse complement strand
TAAAATTACAAACTTGATAGACAAAGCAACACCAGTGAAATAATAAAATTACAAGCTTGATAGACAACACAACACCAGTGAAATATAAAATTACAAACTTGATAGACAAAGCAACACCAGTGAAATATAATATTACAACCTTGATAGACAAAGCAACTCCAGTGAAATTTAAAATTACAACCTTGACACACAAAACAACAACAGTGAAATTATAAAATTACAAGCTTGATAGACAACACAACACCAGTGAAATATAAAATTACAAACTTGATAGACAAAGCAACACCAGTGAAATAATAAAATTACAACCTTGATAGATAAAACAACACCAGTGAAATAATAAAATTACAACCTTGATAAGATAAAACAACAACAGTGAAATATAAAATTCCAACCGTGATAGACAACACAACAACAGTGAAATATAAATTTACACCCATAATAGACAAAACAACAACAACACTATATAAAATTACAATGTAAACAGACACCACGACTCCAGTGGAATATAAAATTACAATTCAGATAGAGTGAGTGAGTGATTGTTGTGTAACTGCAAGTGAACCATTTTTTTTAGTTATATCATGACGAGAGCAAGGAACATGTCGATGAGTTAATGATCATGTCCACTTTATACTAGAGTGAGTGAGTGGTTGTTCTTTCACAACAAATGAACAATTTTCAGCTGTATCATTGACGAGAACAAGTTATAATCGATGAATTGATGATGTCAGCTTTGTACCGGACCAACACGCTTAGATGGATTTTGTAGTGCTAGCTCATTGAAACAACAGTCCGCACTGAAACAATCTACCCAACTCGAGGTGATCATGCTAACAATTAAACCACTGATATGGTGGCCTTGTACTAGACCAACACGGTTTATTGGATTTTTATATAGTTTTAGTTCACTGAAACAACAGTCCTCAGGTGTACATGTCGCTCTACTTGGACATATTAACCCCGATTACGAGCCAACAATGTTATGCTCTTATTCCTTAATGCTGTGTGCATAGCAGATGAGCATAAAATACAAATTTTAGTCATTGGTTGGACCTCGAGCTCACAGTCGCTCGAACCCATGATCTACTGCACTCGAGGTGAGCATACTGATCACTCCACCACAGATGAGGTTTATTTCTGAAAGTGATAATTAAACACTTGTGTGTTGAATAATACATTTGCATCATGTTATTTAAGCGATTAATTAAACGTATTCATCTTATCTAGTATATAGGAGATGTATTATAAATTACCTTCTTCCAATCTTGCCTTTTCACGTTTCACCTCTTCAGTTTTTTCCATTTGAGCTTTAACCATTTCATTGCCTTCTTCAAATTCATCTCTCGCTTCTGGAATAAAATAATAGAAACAATTTATGAAATATACATTTACTTATAATATATCCATAAGTTGTATCTTTTTTTATCTGAATTAAATTGGTAATTATATTCCTCACAATCATCCATGATATCTCTTGTTTTTATGAGAGGAACTGTGGTGAGGAACCGAAGACATAATTGTGATGCATCAAAACATCGCAATGATGAAATTAGTAAACAAGTGAAATATCAGCTATAAAGTACTGTTAAATAACATCCCTTATAGACAACACACCAGTGAAATTATAAAATTACAATCTTGATAGACAACACAACAACAGTGAAATATAAAATTACAAACTTTATAGACAAAACAACAGTGAAATATAAAATTACAACTTTGATAGACAACACAACACCAGTGATATATAAAATTATAACCTTGATAGACAAAACAATACCAGTGAAATATAAAATTACAACCCTGAGACAACACAACACTAGTGAAATATAAAATTACAACCCTGATAGACAATACAACACCAGTGATATATAATATGACAACCTTGATAGACAACACATTAGAAAAATATAAAATTACAACCTTGATAGATAAAACAACACCAGTGAAATATAAACTTACAACCTTGATAGACAACACAACATTAGTGAAATATAAAATTACAACCTTTATAGACTAAACAACACCAGTGAAATATACAATTAAAAATCTTGATGGGCAAAACAACACCAGTGAAATATAAAATTACACCCTTCATAGACAACACAACACTAGTCAAATATGAAATTACAACCTTGATTGACAACACAACACTAGTGAAATATAAAATTAGAGCCCTGATATATAAAACAACACCAGTAAAATATAAAATTACAACCTTTATAGACAAAAAAACACCAGTGAAATAGAAAATTACAACTTTGATAGACAACACAACACCAGTGCAATAATAAAATTACAACCTTGATAGACAAAACAACATTAGTGAAATATAAAATTACAACCTTTATAGACAAAACAACACCAGTGAAATATAAAATTACAATCTTAATGGACAAAACAACACCAGTGAAATATAAAGTTACAACCATGACAAACAAAACAACACCAGTGCAATATAAAATTACAGCCTTGATAGACAAAACAACATCAGCGAAATATAAAATTACAACCTTGAGAAACAAAACATTACCAGTGAAATATAAAATTACAACCCTGATAGACAAAGCAACACCAGTGAAAAATAAAATTACAACCTTGATTGACAACACAACAACACTATTGCAACCTTGAGAGTGAAATATAAAATTACAACCTTGATAGATAAAACAACATTGGTAAAATATAAAATTACAACCTTTATAGACAAAACAACACCAGTGAAATATAAAATTACAACTTTGATAGACGACACAACACCAGTGCAATATAAAATTACAGCCTTGATAGACAACACAACATCAGTGAAATATAAAATTACAACCTTGAAAAACAAAACATTACCACTGAAATATAAAATTACAACCCTGATTGACAAAACAACACCAGTGAAATACAAAATTACAGCCTTGATAGACAAAACAACATCAGTGAAATATAAAGTTACAACCTTGATAGACAAAACAACATCAGTGAAATATAAAGTTACAACCTTGATAGACAAAACAACATCAGTGAAATATAAAAGTTACAACCTTGATAGACAAAGCAACATCAATGAAATATAAAACTACAACCAATATAGACAACACAACACCAGTGAAATAATAAAATTACAACCTTGATAGACAAAACAACACCAGTGAAATATAAAATTACAACCTTTATAGACAAAACAACACCAGTGAAATATAAAATTACAACTTTGATAGAAAACACAACACCAGTGCAATAATAAAATTACAATCTTGATAGACAAAACAACACGAATGGAATATAAAATTACAATCTTGATGCACAACACAACACCAATAAAATTAAAATTACAACCTTGATAGACCAAACAACACCAGTGAAATATAAAATTACAACCTTGATAGACTAAGCAACAACAGTATTACAATCTTGATAGACAAAACAACAACAGTATTACAACCTTGATAGACAACACAACACCAGTGAAATATAAACTTACAACCTTGATGAATTGATGATGATGTCAGCTTTGTACAAGAACAACACGCTTAGATGAATTTTATAGTGCTAGCTCACTGAAACAACAGTCCGCACTGAAACGATCTACCCCACTCGAGGTGACCACACTAACAATTACACCACTGATATGCTGGCCTTGTACTAGACCAACATGCTTTATTGGATTTTTATAGTGTTAGCTCACTGAAACAACAGTCCTCGGGTGTACATGTTGCTCTACTTGGACATATTAACCCGTTTCCAAGGCAACAAGTTTATGCTCTTATTACTTAATGCTGTGTGTGTAGCAGATGAGCAGAAAATACCAATCTTAGTCGTTGGTTGGACCTCGAGCTTACAGTCACTCGTACTCACGATCTACTGCACTCGAGGTGAGCACACTGATCACTACACCACAGATGAGGTTTATTTCTGAAAGCAGGGCTCGAAATTAACGCTAGCAAGCAGGCAAATGGCTAGTTGAAATTTCAATTTGCCTTAATTTTGCTAGTGAATAAAGCTAGAACTAGCAGAATTTTGCTAGTTGTAAAAAAATATGTGTTCATAATCGTATCTGAACTATGACAAACGTGTAAATTCGTTTTCTCGTAAGATCGGTACAGATCGCATTGACTTCATAAAAAAGGACGGTATAGTTACGTATTTGTCCGAGAAATACGAATATTTACGTCTCTGTCCGAGAAATACGAACAACCATACTGGTTCCCGATTTTTAAAATAACATCTGGCTGTAATTTTTACAGTTCAAGTTACCAGTCGAAATGTCAAAAAGGAGAAAAGTTTCTGATCACGATCGCGACGTTACAAAAATTACGAAATTCTTTCGCCAAGTTTCAGGTAGATTTATAATTGTGATTATAGTGTTTACAGTGATTAAGAGGAAATAATCGTGAAAATCGTTGTGTGACATCTGTTACACTATCGTATGAATGTTGCCAATGCAATTCTTGCAAGAATGGAAAGATTACGATTTTCGTGCAACTTTGGCCTAGCTAGGGTAAATCAATTATCGTGTTTTTAACAGAAGTGATCTCATAATTTTATTCAAATAATTATTATTGCTGTTTCCAGCTTGATTAACTCTAACTCATCTCTTTTATACAATTTTCACACGAAAAAAAGCAACAACAACAACAACAAATTAAGAGACAGGCATATTTCCTTTACTGGCTTTACAACAATTATTCTGTCACATTACATAATGAAAGATAAAAAAGACAAGCTAGTCATTAGTTATTATCTTGGTAATAACTATATAATTATTTGAGATGAAAAAAGTTCAGTACATGCACAGTGATGCAGCATGATACCCACAGTTTTTTTCATTTGAGGGTACATGTACCCCAACTGCACCAATTTAGGGGTACATGTAATTTTTTGAGGGTACAGTTGTGTGGCTCTTTATATTACTGTCCAATAAAACATTGTTTAAAACACTGTGTATGTTTTCATATGATATGGCCATTCCCCAGGAAATATTAATGCTTGTTTGTTTATATCGGGTACATGTTTCTTTTAAGAAATAACTCATGGAAGCCAGAATGTCCGGGAGCGACTTACTTAATGATCAAGGACGCTTTTCACAATGCGCTATAGTCAGAGACAGTGAATTGCTTAATTTAATAAAACACATAAAACCTTAGTCTTATTGTTACATATTTCAATGAAAATAACATAACATTTTTTGTTAAATTTGGTTGCTAGTCAGGTCAGTCTGTTTGCTAGTAGATTTTTATTTAACTAGCACAGTTTTGCTTGTGGTGAAAAAAGTAAATTTCTAGCCCTGGAAAGTGATAATTAAACACTTGTGTGTTTATTAATACCTTTAACATCATGTTATTTAAGTGAGTGATAAAATGTATTCATCTTATCTAGTATATAGGAGATGTATTATGGATTACCTTCTTCCAATCTTGCTTTTTCATATTAACCATATTATTACCTTTTTCAAGTTTTTTCAATTCCTTGTTAAATTTTTTATTTTCATCTTTGAATTCTTTGTTGTCAGTTTCTAGCTTTTTTTCTCTGCCCTTAACTTCTTCATATTTAGCCTGTAAATTTCTTATTTGTTCTTCATAGCATTTCTTTGTTTTTAAAGGAAAGACATCTAACCTATTCATTCAATTTTGTGTATCAGAACGAGATGTAGTGCTAATCAGAACAGGGTACACTCAGTACCATCTTAACAACTGCAGTGGAATATAAAATTACTGCCTTGTCAATAGACAACACATCAGTGAAATATAAATTTACAACCTTGATAGACAAAACAAAATCAGTGAACTATAAAATTACAACCTTTATAGACATAACAACAGCAGTGGAATATAAAATTACAGCCTTGATGGACAAAACAACACCATTGAAATATAAAATTACAACCCTCAGAGACAAAACAACACCAGTGAAATATAAATTTACACACATGATAGACAAAACAACACTAGTGAAATATAAAATTACAATGTGGACAGACACCACGACTCCAGTGGAATATATAATTACAATTCAGATAGAGTGAGTGAGTGGTTGTTGTTTAACTGCAAGTGAGCCATTTTTAGCTATATCATGGCAAGAGCAAGGAACATTTCGATGAGTTAATTATCATGTCCACTTTATACTAGAGTGAGTGAGTGGTTGTTCTTTCACACCAAATGAACAATTTTCAGCTGTATCATTGACGAGAACAAATTATATTCGATGAATTGATGATGATGTCAGCTTTGTACTGGACCATCACGCTTAGATGGATTCATAGTTGCTAGCTCACCGAAACAACAGTCCGCATGTTGACCCACTCGGACACATTATTCTGATTCTGAGCCAACCAGTCTTTGCTCTTACTTCTTAATTCTGCGTGCTTAGTTGAGAAGCAACAAATACCAATTTTATAGTTTGTGTGATCCGACCAGTCTTGAACCCACGATCTACCACACTCGAGGCGATCACACTAACAATTACACCACTGATATGGTGGCCTTGTAATAGACCAACACGCTTTATTGGATTTTTATAGTGTTAGCTTACTGAAACAACAGTCCTCGGGTGTACATGTTGCTCTACTCGGACATATTAACCCGTTTCCAAGCCAACAAGTTTATGCTCTTATTCCTTAATGCTGTGTGCGTAGCAGATAAGCAGAAAATATCAATTTAAGTCGTTGGTTGGACCTCGAGCTCAGGGTCGCTCGAACCCACGATCTTCTGCACTTGAGGTGAGTGCACTCATCACTACACCACCTATGAGGTTTATTTCTGAAAGTGATAATTAAACACTTGTGTGTTTAATACTGCCTTTAACATCAAGTGACTGAACAAACTTATTCATCTTATCTAGCATATAACAGATATCTTATGAATTACCTTCTTCCATGTTATATTCTATGAATTGATGATGATGTCAGCTTTGTACTAGACCAACACGCTTAGATGGATTTTATAGTGATAGCTCACTGAAACAACAGTCCGCCCTGAAACGATCTACCACACTCGAGGAGATCACACTAACAATTACACCACTGATATGGTGGCCTTGTACTAGATCAACACTCTTTATTGGATTTTTAAATAGTGTTAGCTCACTGAAACAACAATCCTTGGGTGTACATGTCGCTCTACTTGGACATATTAAGCCGTTTCCAAGCCAACAAGTTTATGTTCTTATTCCTTAATGCGGTGTGCATAGCAGATGAGCAGAAAATACCAAATTTTGTCGTTGGTTGGAACTTGAGCTCAAAGTCGCTCGAACCCACGATCTACTGCACTCGAAGTGAGCACAATGATCACTACCCCACAGATGAGGTTATTTCTGAAAGTGATAATTAAACACCCCTGTATTTAATAATGCCTTTGACATCATGTTATTTAATTGACTGATTAAACATATTCATCCTATATAGTATATAGGAGATGTATTATAAATTACCTTCTTCCAATCTTTTATTTTCACGTTCCAGCACTCCTACTGTCTTCTTTAATTTTTCCCATTCTGAAAAAAAATAATAGAACTAATTTATGAATTATACATTTATAATACAGCTATAAGTTGTATTTTTTTTTATCTGAATTAGATCACACAACAATATTGTACAAAATGGTGATTATATTCATCAAAATCATCAAATACGGTTAAGATTTTTATCACTTGTTTTTTATGAGGGGAACTGTGTTGAGAAACCGGAGATATAATTTTGATGCATTAAAACATCGTATTCAATGCTTATTTTGATGAAATTATGAATCAGGTAAAACATCAGCTATAAAGTACTGTTAAATAACATTCCTCATAGACAAAACAACACAAGTGAAATTTTAAAATTACAAACTTGATAGACAACACAACATCAGTGAAATATAAAATTACAAACTTGATAGACAAATCAACACCAGTGAAATATAAAATTACAAACTTGATAGACAAAACAACACAAGTGAAATTATAAAATTACAAACTTGATAGACAACACAACATCAGTGAAATATAAAATTACAAACTTGATAGACAACACAACATCAGTGAAATATAAAATTACAAACTTGATAGACAAAGCAACACCAATGAAATATAAAATTACAAACTTGATAGACAAAGCAACACCAGTGAAATTATAAAATTACAAGCTTGATAGACAAAACAACATCAGTGAAATATAAAATTACAAACTTGATGGACAAACCAAACCAGTGAAATATAAAATTACAACCTTGACAGACAAAACAACACCAGTGAAATATAAAATTACAACCTTGATAGACAATACAACAGCAATGCAATATAAAATTACAACCTTGATAGACAACACAACATCAGTGCAATATAAAATTACAATCTGGATAGACAACACAACATCAGTGAAATATCAAAATATAAAATTACAACCTTGATAGACAAAACATCACCAGAGAAATATAAAATTACACTCTTGATAGACAAAACAACACCAGTGAAATATAAAATTACAACCTTGATAGACAAAACAACACCAGTGAAATATAAAATTACAAACTTGATAGACAAAGCAACACCAGTGAAACATAAAATTACAACTTTGATAGACAAAACAATATCAGTGATATATAATATGACAACCTTGATAGACAACACATTAGAAAAATATAAGATTACAACCTTGATAGATAAAACAACACCAGTGAAATATAAACTTACAACCTTGATAGACAACACAACATTAGTGGAATATAAAATTACAACCTTGACAAGACAAAACACCAATGAAATATAAAATTACAAACTTGATAGACAAAGCAACACCAGTGAAATATAAAATTACAACCTTGATACACAAAACAACATCAGTGAAATATAAAATTACAAACTTGATGGACAAACCAAACCAGTGAAATATAAAATTACAACCTTGACAGACAAAACAACACCAGTGATATATAAAATTACAACCTTGATAGACAACACAACATCAGTGCAATATAAAATTACAATATAGATAGACAAAACAACATTAGTGAAATATAAAATTACAATGTGGACAAACAACCTTGACAACACAACATCAGTGAAATATCAAAATATAAAATTACAACCTTGATAGACAAAACAACACCAGAGAAATATAAAATTACAATCTTGATAGACCAATCAACACCAGTGAAATATAAACTTACAACCTTAATAGACAACACACCAGTGGAATATAAAATTACAACCTTTATAGACAATACAACACCAGTGATATATAAAATTACAATCTTGATAGACAATACAACAATAAAATATAAAATTACAACCTTGATAGACAAAACAGCACTAATGAAATATAAAATTACAATCTTGATAGACAAAACAACATCAGTGGAATATAAAATTACAACCTTTATAGACAATACAACAACAGTGAAATATAAAATTACAACCTTGATAGACAACACAACATTAGTGAAATTTAAAAATACACCCTTGATAGACAACACTACACCAGTGAAATATAAAATTGCAACCTCGATAGACAAAACAACAATAGTGAAATATAAAATTACAACCATTATAGACAAAACAACAACAGTGATATATAAAATTACAACCTTGACAGACAACACAACACCAGTGGAATATAAAATTACAACCTTGAGAGACAAAACAACAACAGTGAAATATAAAATTACAACCTTGATAGACCAAACAATACCAGTGAAAATATAAAATTACAACCTTGATAGACAATACAACACCAGTGAAATATAAAATAACAACCATTATAGACAAAACAATGCCAGTGAAATATAAAGATAGAACCATTATAGACAACACAACATTAGTAAAATATAAAATTACAACATTGACAGACAAAACAACACCAGTGAAATATAAAATTACAACCTTGATAGACAAAACTACACCAGTGAAATATAAAATTACAACCTTGATAGACAAAACAACACCAGTGAAATATAAAATTACAACCTTGATAGACAAAACTACACCAGTGAAATATAAAATTACAAACTTGGTTGAGAAAACAACACCAGGAAAAAATAGCTGGTCGCAAGACAGACCATCCAGCTCGCCTGTGCAATCTATAGTTACATGTGAATGTCATAACCATTTCATCAAACTGGACCTTGTCTACATTGGACCTAAACGCAAATGTTAATGTCGAAGTCATTCAGGCATAAATAGTAGGTCACGGTGACCTATATTTGTGTGCGGTATTTTTCACTTTCCACAACAAACTCACATGTGAAGTTTCATCAACCTGGACCAAGTAATCTATCTACATTGGACCTAAACGCAAACGTTAATGCAAAAATGTCGAAGTCATTCAGGCAGAAATAGTAGGTCACGGTGACCTATATTTGTGTGCGGTGTTTTTAACTGTCTGCGACAAACTCACCTGTGAGGTTTCATCAACCTGGACCAAGTAATCTATCTACATTGGACCTAAACGCAAACGTTAATGCAAAAATGTCGAAGTCATTCAGGCAGAAATAGTAGGTCATGGTGACCTATATTTGTGTGCGGTGTTTTTAACTGTCCGTGACAAACTCACATGTGAGGTTTCATCAACCTGGGCCAAGTAGTTTGTCGACATTGGACCTAAATGCAAACGTTAATATTGGAGGCCGACGACTACATAAGCTCGCTCATTGTACTTTGCACAGGCGAGCTAAATATAAAATTACATCCCTGATAGAAAAAAACAACACCAGTGAAATATAAAATTACAATCCAGATAGAAAAAACCACCATGGAAGTACAGGGATCTACACTAACAGTCGCCCAGTCGCCCAAGGCGACTCAAAATTGTATTGGGCGAGTGAAAACTCGATTACTTCTCGCCCAGGTGACGACTGAAAATTTTGGGAGCAATGTCAAGAATTATTAATTCCCGCACCGGTTTTTAGACGTACCAAAATTGCGACTGGTTTTCGATTTTTATTTTACATATTTTGGTAATGGTATATTGAAATCAGCGGTGTCAGTAGAATTATCCCTGAGAAATGATTGTCGGTTTCCTCAAGTCCATTTTTTGCCGCCGGGTCATTATCTTTTATTACTATTACTAATAAATACAATAAAATAAAATAAAATGAACATACCGGCCCTCTATTCTAACTCTAAGATAGCCAAAGCGCTTGGGATATCGGTAAAATGATTTGATTTGATTTTTGGTGTTTAACGCCACTTTCAACAATATTTCAGCTATATCATGGCGACCAGTTTTAGTGGTGGAGGAAGCCGGAGTACCCGGAGAGAACCACCGACCATGGGCAAGCAACTGGTAAACTTTATCACTTGCGGTTGCGAGTCGAGTGCACCCTTTTTTGTAATTTACAAAGCCGGGCGCGAACCCACGCCGTATTGGTGATAGGCTTGTATGAGTTGTTCGGTAAAATGATCATGATTTAAAAACTGTACGTGACGTACATGTACATTATGGATAAAATGGCCACCGGTGATGTGCCCAGTGGAACCGTTCTGACTATTTACAGAAATATATGCATTTATCAACGAAATATGAGTGATGCAATTTTATTGGCTTAGCAAAAGCCTTTATGATTTATTTTGTGACCTTCACAGGAAAGATACCAAAACACTGATTTGACAGAAACAAGAAAAAAAAAAAATTTTAACACAACACACTCCTTTATACCATTATAGGACCAAAAGTGAGACCAGGTGTACCATTGGTGGTAAGCATATTCTACATCCCAAAAGACACATGTTTGTTCATTTTGAATTTGTGGTTTAACATCTCTTGAAGAAAAAAACCCTGCATGCAAGCCTGTCCTTAAAATTTTCCTATGGTAGGGGAAACCAACAATCAATTTTACATGGCCAAATGACAATGCATAATTGTTTGTTGGCAATATATTTAAACTATTTCAGAGCCTATGGCTAAGCAAACCACAACTGAAAATTAAAAGAATGAAAGTCAGATTTCTAATTCTTTCAGATTTTGTTTTAATCATATTCATTTAAATACAGTATACAGTATAAGATTAAAATTGGTGATTAACTTTAAAACACATATAACATATATCCGCAACAGAATACCGAAGGAACAAGTTAAAGGAATTATTCAAAAAAAACAACAGAATCCAAAAACAAGTCAAAATTGACTCGTCAAAATGGAGATATTGTTAAAATATCTGATTTACCATATCTGTAATCTACCTGAAAAAAAACTGGGCACCTAAATTATTTGTTGGGCTCCTTGAAAATGAAAGTTAGGAGAAAAGGTGGCGACCATGGTTCAAAAGTTAGTGTATATCCCTGAAGTATACAATTACAACCCTGATAGACAACACAACACCAGTGAAATGTAAAAGAACAGCCGAAGTATCCCCCCGCCACACTTTCATAATATTTAGTTTTATATATTAATAGAAAGCAGCCTTGCAGTCTTAATGCATAACATACTTTATTGAAGGATGGAG
>MJUT01062450.1:184878-204092 GCA_002080005.1 Gigantidas platifrons | reverse complement strand
GGGTCCTATGTTAAAACTATGTTTGCTGATGGTGGCCATCTTGGATGGAGGACATTATTTTGAAAGTTGACCACCTAAGGACCATTCATGCCATGTTTGCTTTAAACTGACTTACTGGTTTCAGAGGACAAAATTCTTAAACATTTTTTCCATAGGGTCCTATGTTAAAACTATGTTCACTGATGGTGCCCATCTTGGATGGAGGTCGGGGTCACATGACATTATTTTGAAAATTGACCACCTAAGGACCATTCATGCCACGTTTGCTTTAAATTGACTTACTGGTTTCAGAGGAAACAATTCTTAAAAATTTTTCCATAGGGTCCTATGTTAAAACTATGTTCGCTGATGGTGGCCATCTTGGATGGAGGTCGGGGTCACATGACATTAGTTTGAAAGTTGACCACCTAAGGACCATTCATGTCATGTTTGCTTTAAATTGACTTACTGCTTTCAGAGGAAATTTTTTTTAAACATTTTCCCCATAGGGTTCTATGTTAAAACTAAGTCGAGTCATGGCGGCCATCTTGGATATGCGATCTGCACAAAAATAACAAATTTAGTAGACCATCCAGTCATCATTTCTATAATGTTACAATTCCATCGGCTGAGTAGTTTCTGACAAGAAGATTTTCAAAGTTTCAACCAATCAGAACACATTATTGGCCCTGACGGCCATGTTGGATTTCCGATCTGCACCAAAATAACAAATTTAGTAGAGGACCTCCCAATGAACATCTCTGCCAAATTTGGTCCAAATCAGTTCAGTGGTTTCAAAGAAGAAGAAGAAAGTATGAAAAGTTTACAGACGCGGACACGACGACGACGGATGCAAAGTGATGACAAAAGCTCACATGACCCTTTGGGTCAGGTGAGCTAAAAATCAAAGTGGAAAAATTGATATCAAGGTAAAGCAGATATATGAAACAAGAACATTGTTTTACAAGGATAAACATGAGGGAAAACAGTCTTTGTGCTAACCCACTTACCCGAAGCCCAGAACAAGTGAAAATATATTTGGAAAAAAGTGAAAATTATGGAAGAATTTGTTTGAATAAATACATTTTTTTCTTCTTCTAAATTTGGCTTTCGGGCAAGTAGGTGAAAAAAATTAAGACAAAGACTGGGAAAATGTAAATGACTAGTCATATTGAAACGGTTCACTAAATACAGCAATTAAGATTTACTTATAAAACTGGTCTAAAGGGTAGCTAAAAGTTATAGACCCAGATCTTACATTAATTTCCGTTATGAATGATACAGCAGAAGAGGTTTATAGTTATTTACTGTGAAAACCGTATTATTATAATTAAGCAATTTAAAATACAAAAGATATATTACTACTGAACAGAGATATCAAGAATCATTTGGATCCTCATCACTCGAAATATTCTTGAACCACAAAAATGTTCTTAACAGTATCATAAATATTTTTTGATAATTACATTTATTTCCTTTGGCAGTTAATAAATATACAAAATGATTGTAGAAAATTAATATCAATTTTGGGTTAAATTCATTAAATTTCAATAAAGTAGATCAAGTGATAAATTTATACTACATGGTAAATCATAGAAAATAGTCAGGGTCATTAATGGATTCTCTCCCTTTGGGACAGAATTATCCCCCTTTGGGACAAAAGGAGGTTATTTATATCACCTTAACCTTACTTGTACAGAAACTTAAAGAGGCTAACATGAACCTGTAGATTTTTTAAGAACTGCCTATTAGAGGAGATGCCAAAAGCTCACAAGTATTTGGCTAAAAATGATATATGAATTGGAGATACAAACTGAAATATAAGATTGAAATTTAATTCAATTTCACTCTGTAATTTTAAGCATGATCTTTAAACTGATATCAGGCTTAAAAAGATATCTAAAAAAAATTTGGTATCAAGTCAATTAAAAAATGATTTAACTGATGAGATCATCTAAGCATAAATTTTATAGTATTTACCAATTATGTCATCTTCAAACAAATGATCTTTTATAAACAATGTCTTTCATTCTCTCAAGTTTTCTAAATCTAGACTTATGATATTATAGAATTATTTGATAATTACTAAATTGGCTATCTTAATTAAATTAAGACCTGTTCCCCCTAGCAAAGGTTGTAACAACGTGCATCATATAGCAGGCTATTTTGACTAAAAATATCACAAAACATATTTCATAAATGTTCTACAACTTTGAAATATTTAGCAAACACATAACATTCTGATTATTAACAAAACAAAACAAAAGAGTGAATAAAGGGCAAGGAACGAACTCCAGTCCAAATTCTTAACAAAAAATATTTAGGTTCAAGAACAATTGTGTATGTATGTATGTATGCTAACAAAGTCTATTTTTAATGTCACAAAACACAGTGACATTTAATTGAGATTATAAAGTGGTTTAAACGATGATGGCATTTATTTGTCAAAAAAATAAACTAATAATTAAAAAAAAAAGATAAATGTCAAAATGATATCTGTGAAAACAGCCAACTATACAAGTACAATTTCTTTGTTACAATAACTAATAAGCCAATTTACTGTGCAAAAAACAAATCACTTTTTACATAACGTAATAAAAAGCAAAAGCATCATGATTCTTTGTATACAAAAAAAAATCATTAAATATACAACAACTCTCATACAAAAATTAACAAAAAATCAACAATGTCATTGAAGAGATAAACTACTGGTATAAGAAAGCACTTGGATTTTTATAATGAACTACTTAAACACATTCAGATCCATATTACAATAAAACAATGGTATGTATTCTTCAAAACATAACAAAGATATCCCCCCACAGAAAACACTTGTGTAGAATGGTTTTTTCATTACATATTTCCTCCTGACACTGTTGCGAGTGAAAAAACAATGCATACCGTAATTGACTATGTATAGAACACTTAATTGTCTATGTATTTTACACACTGATGTATAATACACACCCCTTTTATAATACCACAGTAGGATACCTTTTTTATCTTGTAACATACATGATTCAATTTAGATCAAAATTTACAAATAGCTTGGTTAACGTTATAATGAACATAGAACATGTTGATGAGAAAGAATATTTAAATTTTCAACATGTATTCTATAAGAAAATTGAAAAACAAATCCAATCTTTTTACTAAAAAAAAATGTTAAGTAACAGTATAAAAGAATATATTGATGCAATGAATTACCATAACTATGACTAAATTTTATTTCACCTCACGGTTTTGAAAATTTCGAACAATTACATAAAATATCTGGTTGATTGATTGGTTGGTGCTTAATACCAACTTTAGCAGTATTTCAGCTCTATCGTGGCATGCATAAAATAACTGGGTTATTGTAACAGACATATGGCATAGACGGTTAATTATGTCTATATAAGTTTGAACATGTAAATATTCTGACAACATACTGACTACAGAAGCTCAAAAAGTATAAAAAAAAGTTGTCAAATAGAGGAAAATAAGTCTCTCTTGGTTGACTTTATTATTTTTCCTGAAAAATGTGATACTGAAATCTAAAAAATTGCAAACAAAACTTAAATCAAATGCATTATACTATATCAT
The DNA here is from genome assembly GCA_002080005.1 of Gigantidas platifrons. Lineage (NCBI taxonomy): Eukaryota > Metazoa > Mollusca > Bivalvia > Mytilida > Modiolidae > Gigantidas > Gigantidas platifrons. The sequence goes on along the minus strand of MJUT01062450.1, from coordinate 200,528 downwards.
CATTAAATGAGACGAGGCTTTTCAACAAAATCCAAAATTGGGACAGTTGTATGACATGATTGGTTAACATTGTTTAATGCAAGTCCAATATATTAAGTCACACGAGTCAGTTTTAGATGAAACCAAAGTACTGTGTGTAAATACATGATCTTCAATAAATCACTGACAAACTTTATCATACAAGATTTTATCGTGTCAATTTTCAAATCTTTGTGGTGATAGATACTGATTACACTGGTAGAGGTAAATCCAAGAACCACATGACTGTGACCAGGGAGGACCCTAATTGAAGAAATTAATATTCTCCTAACATTAGTTTCTAAAGTTACAGGAAATACTTCAGAATCTATTCTAATTTATAATAGCTTTTTTCATTGTGCAATTTGGAATTTCTTGTTTAATCATAAATATTTCATATCAATTTTTCTGATTCTAGAATTTATTTACCAAGTTGACCATGGACCTCAACTTATTCGCACTCAATACAAGCAAAGTAAGACATACATATAATTATTATGCTGAAATAATAACCTTCCAATCAACTCACAACATAAAACAGACAAGACTAGCTGCCCAATGGCGGTTTTCTTGACAACATGATTGTAAAATTAGGTCAAACTCATAGCTATGACAACCAGGGTCTGAATATAACCTTTGATGGTTAGCATAAATAAAATTCAATCTTATTAATTATCATACAATTTAGCAAAAACAGATGGCAGTATATATCTGAACACATTCTTTAGCTTTCTTCCTTATAAAGACATGTGGCATGGTTACTACGGTAACCTATTTTGCTAAGCACTTTAAAATAAGCTGAACTTTATTAGCCCTTTGTTTTCTACACAAGCATGACTATCACAAATTCTGATAAATACAGACTGGTTTCCTTTCTACTGGTTTTAAATCTGGTTTCATTTCAACTGGTTCCTCAATGAAGACAAAATGCTGGTTATAAGATGACATAATGTGTATTACTGCTCTGATTCTCCATGGAAGAAAAAGCCACATTGCTCAATCAACGTTTGTATTACTTCCGCAGGAACTTTTGTATTTTGGGCCATTTTGTCATATGATACAAATTCCATCCGTAATATTGTAGGCCACAAACACAAGGCTAAGTTTCTACTGTCCATGCTATGCTTATCTTTATGCTGACTTAATCTACAATTGGAATAAATAATTGATTATGTATACACATTCACAGAATACATTTTTTCAGATGATTTGTACATTTTCCCTTTAATCTTTACACGTGATAAATACCCATTACATACATAGTGTGTTGGTACAAGACTTTGTATCAGGTCGAGCCTGTTGTGTGAACCAGTATCACTACGAGTGATGAGGTTAATTCACGCAACAGGCAAGACCTGATATATAATCTTGTACGAAGACACTATGTATGTAATAAGTTTATCTAACATTTCAATAAAAACGAATTTTAAACAAATAACAAGGGTTGAATTAAATTTTGTACAATACTCTCAGGGAGACTACATTTTGTGCATAACGTCACGTTATTTTTTCCGTTCAGTCACCAACGTCAGGTTACTGTGTTTTGTCTCACATTCCAATGGTATGATGTCATGTCAAAGTAGTTCGGCAGAGAACGTCTCGTGCAATGTCGCGCCATTCTTTTATCACCACAGTGTGGTGATACAACATCTTGTATCAGACGGGTGATTGTCGTTAATTTCAAAGGAAAATGTAGATAATGTTAGATAATATATCTATTATCAAACAACTATCATGATATGAACATAAATTGACAATACCACTGTTTTTTGATATGACGCTAGTCACTGACATCATCTCCCCAAATCCTCGATAAACATGCTATCATTAATGTTTTGCTCGAAATGGACTTCTCATCGCAGCTCGATGCGAGATTGCTCTGAGAATTCTATTCTTAAAAGTATATATTTATTAATTAAATTCTTTAAGAAAACCAACACCTGTATTTGGTTTCTTTCAGGAGACAATCAAGAGTGAATACCCTGACGTATGCTGTTTGTCTTAAATAAACATATACAACTGTACTATCTTATAAGTTGTCTTTTCTTAGAGAAATTTCTTAATAAATTTAATTGATGTATACACCGATTTTCTCTCCCTCACAAAATTTTAAAGCAATATGTATCTATGATGACATAATCTTCAACTTGTTGAAGGTAGTCAGTATTTGGTAGAAGTATGGCTCCACACCAGAAATATCAGTAACCCATTCCTGATTTTAATTACTGATGCTTTTTCTCAACTTATTTCTCATGAGCCTATAGCAGAAAAAGTTTAATGTTTACACAATGTATAACTGCTTACCCTTCCGGAGCACCTGAGTTCACCCCACAGTTTTTAATTTGGCTTTGTTGCTTTATCTTTAGTTTTCTGTGTAATGTTTTGTAGATTATTGTTTGTGCTTCTGATTACCCTGCTGGTATCTTCAAGCAGTTCTTATCTATTTAATATGCACAGACAATTAATGTCTTTCCTTTGTGAAATGAGTTGGTAGCAACATGATGTTACAATGCATCTGTCAAAAAAATTTACAACCTCGATCACATGGTCCATCTAAAAATTAAAAGTTTGATCATCAAAACATTTTGACATTCCCCAGATATAAGTGTACTTGTATTCTTATAATAAACTTTACTTTCTGATTCCTAGAACTATTGCAGTCCTCGAATTGAAAATTTGGATTGACTGGTCTGAATCAAATTCTAGAATTTATTTTTGTATATTTCTATAAAAAAAACTGAAAAATGTACTGGTTCAAACTAAGTTTTAGTGGTCTTGGGCCAGAGTATCTGGTGCTATTCATGAGGACTGTTATTGAGTTAATTAACAAACTTACTGATTCAAATGTGAGATGAAATATTTTAAAACTTCAAAGTTTATAGGATGAATTTTCTTCAACACTCCTCTAATAGCCAACAGTCGTGCACTCTTTTCTGGCATTTCTAAAAATAAAACAAAAACATATGAAACAATTTCAAGTAAAAATGTAAAGAATAGAAATGAAACATTTCTAAAACAGAAGATACTAAAATTATTTCTCTGAGAGTTAAATATCCCAAAGGGAAACTATTTAATTACCTCCCTTGCATGACTAGTGATTGTTGTGTACTTCGAAGCTATACATGTATCATGACGAGAACAAGTTTTAAGTTGATATGGTGATGATGTCCACTAGGTAAACACGCTTAGTAAGATTCTTATAGAGCTAAGTCACCGAAACAACAGTCTCCGGATAGACACTCTGACGCATTATCCTGATTCTGAGACAACCAGTCTTTGTCTACTGGAGAAACAACAGTCTCCAGATAGACACTCTGACGCATTATCCTGATTCTGAGACAACCAGTCTTTGTCTACTGGAGAAACAACAGTCTCCGGATAGACACTCTGACGCATTATCCTGATTCTGAGACAACCAGTCTTTGCTCATACTCTTTTACTGCATGCTTAGTGGAGAAACAACAAATAGTAATTTTACAGTCATTGGTTTTTCCGCCAAGGGCACGAATGCACGATATACCACAATCATGCTAACCAATATACCATCGATGAAGTCTTGGATTGCTCATAGAATCGGTATTAATATATTAATGTCCAATTGTTGTATGGTATTCAATTAAAAAAAACATACATGTATACACATAATAAATACTTCCTTAACTGTTAAATTCAATTTCAATCAATCAAATTTATTTTCCATTTCAACATGATATTATTTACTCAAATGAATTGGTTGATTTTGGTGTTTTGACGCCACTTTCAACAATATTTCAGCTATATCTTGGCGACCAGTTTTAGTGCTGGAGGAAGTCGGAGTACCCGGAGGGATCTACCGACCATGGGCAAGCAACTGGTAAACTTTATCACTTGCGGCTGCGAGTCGAGTGCAAATTAACAAAGCCAGGCACGAACCCACGCCGTATTGGTGATAGGCTTGTATGAGTTGTTACATCCAACGTCAAATGAATTTGTCAACCTTTTTGTCTTCATATGTTAGTACCAATATCGTTTATATGCTTTGCTCAAAATGGACTTTTCATCGCATCTCGATTCTTGATTTTGATGCAATATTGTTCTGAAAACAAATCAATAGTAGTATATATAAATACTCTGTTTATATGCAAATTTGACAGGTAGATTTGTATCATTTGTTCTACCAGATATAAGTTGTTCTTGTCACAAATTTGACAGGTAGATTTGTATCATTTGTTCTACCAGATATAAGATGTTCTTGTCACACTCAATTCTACATTTTGAAATACAATTAAAAATAATATGAAATCATGCTTTGGAGAGATTTATTATGTAGGTATAACGGACACTACAATATATAATTTGTTTATATTTCATAACAAACAAAAATAGTTATATTTTGATAAGTTACAAGCAATATGTAGGTTAATATTTATTTATATATATGTAATTTTTTTTCACATGCTATTTTGTGCTGTTATAAGTAAAGATATTTTTCTCATAAAAATATGAAAACAAATTCCATATTTTACAATACACTGATTTGTTTAAAGAACATGCATGTTAGCTATAGAGATCCTAACATGAATTGTCAGCATTAACCATCTATCCATATAATATCAATTAAATATGTGATACACCCACAAACAAAATTCAAATATAGTGAAATTTCTTCTGATCAATTATATTCTTGATTCTAATTTCCAAAAATGTGAAAATGTGCACTAAAATTCAAATATAATGAAATTTAAAATGACCAGTTATATACAGATAATTCTTTTATTCAAAGAATAAAACTCAAAATTGTCCCAAAAAAATTTTGTATTTGATTTCAAATTTTACAAGTGATATTTCTATGTAGCAAAATTTGTATTCAATTCACCACAGCTACAAAATCATCATAAAAATAGCTATTTTCACTATATTATATGAAATTGGTGTTATTGTGTCCCGTCACTTGAGAAACTAGAGGCTCAGTGGGCTAGCCTGTGTCGCTCACCTTTCATTCTGCTTTGAGGAAACTTTATACAGAACCTTTCATGATGCTTCCTACAAAATTTCGGGTCATTTGGCTACTCATTTTCAGAGGAGAAGATTATTTAGAAATCGACCTATCAGAAACAAGAATTACCTATGGTGGCCATGTTTGTTAACTGATAGGAACTAAATTAGCAATTTTAATAGAGGACCTTCCATAGATGCTTCACTTGGCCAAGCAGTTTCAGAGGAATCGATTTTTTTTAGATATCGACCAATCAGAAACAAGAATTGCTTGTGGCAGAAATGTTTATAATCGGATCAGGACGAAATGAACAATCTTTACAGAAGATCATCAATAGATGTTTCCTACCCATTTTCAGTTCATTTGGCTAAGCGGTTTCAGAGAAGAAGATTATTTAGATATCAAACAATCAGAAATAAGAATTGCCTGTGGCGGCCATGTTTGTTAATGGATCGGAACAAAATGAGCAATCTTTATAGAGGACCTTACATAGATGCTTCCTACCAAGTTTCAGTTCATTTGGCCAAGTGGTTTCAGAGGAGAAGATTTAAAAAAATCGTCCAATCAGAAACAAGAATTGCCTGTGGTGGCCATGTTTGTTAATGAATCGGGACAAATAAGCATTCTTTATAGAGGACATTCCATGGATGCTTCCTACCAGGTTTCAGTTCATTTGGACAAGCGGTTTCAGAGGAAAAGATTTTTTAGAAATCAACAAATCAGAAATAAGAATTGCCTGTGGCAGCCATGTTTGTTAATGGATCCGGATGAAATGAGCAATCTTTATATAGGACCTTCCATAGATGCTTCCTACCAAGTTTCAGTTCAATTGGCCAAGCAGTTTCAGAGAAGAAGATTTAAAAAAAATTGTCCAATCAGTAAAAAGAATTACCTGTGGTGGCCATGTTTGTTAATGAATCTGAACAAAATGAGCAATCTTTATAGAGGACCATGCTTCCTACCAAGTTTCAGTTCATTTAGCTAAGGGGTTTCAGAGGAAAAGATTAAAATGTGAAAAGTTAATGGATGACAGACGCCAAGTGATGGCAAAAGCTCACATTGCCTTTGGCAAGGTGAGCTAAAATTAACAATCATGAGAGTAACATCAACAATTAGTCACTCATGCAAAATTCAACAATCATGAGAGTAACATCAACAATTAGTCACTCGTGCAAAATTCAGAGACGTCATGTGAAAATTTATTGTAACATAATCATTCTTGATCCTTCAACTATCCTATATAAAAACGTAGATATCAAATTTAGTACGCACAACACATTAATAGAATAACCTTCATCAGGTACGCTCAAAATCAAACGATTGGAAAGACAAATAATTCTAAATTTTAACTTTTTAACATAGATAATGAATTACCAAAATAACAGAATTATTAAGTTCAGTCTTTGCCTTAATTTTGTTCACCTACTTGCCCGAAAGTCAAATTTAGAAACATTTTCTATTTATTCAAACAAATTCTTTGATAATTTGTTGGGCAAGTGGGTTAGCGTGAAGACCTTGAAGTAATACAAAGCCAAGAAAATGAGCCGAAGTAATTGTGTGTAAGGGGCATAGATTTTGTCTCTTTTTACGATTTTGCTATTGGATTTTGGAAATGTTCCTTCCGACTGTGGTATCATTTCATTTTCATGTTTTTAGTATCTATGATTGGTTTATGGTGTTTAATGCCACTTTCATCGATATTTCAGTTAAATTGTGGCACTTTTTAAAGTATATAGGAAATTTAGATGGATCAATGATCTAATTATGACACAATAAATCTAATCTCAGCAACTGTAAAGCCATATTTATTAAATCAACCAAAAGATGCAAATAAAAGGATTGTAGTTGGTTCATGGAGCTTTCAACATAAAAACTTTACCTCCTATATCTCTGTATTTTTCTGTACAACATAAAATATTCAAATTTTTTTAACCAATAACAAGTCCTGTTTAAGTTCAAAGGGAGATAATACAGTCCAAAGATTTTTCATCACTATAACTAATTATCTACTGCAAAAACCATCAATAAATTATGGCCAGGGGAGGTAATACATGTAATATCAATAAATTATGGTCAGGGGAGGTAATACATGTAATATAATTCAAAATCAATTTGACACTATTATTCCAATACAGAAACACAGATCGTATAACAATCTGTCAAAAAGAGACTAATTGATATAATACAAGGAAGAATCCACTATATGTTAACAAATAATATTTAAATAATAACCAGAAACAAAGCAAAAACTGCAAGTCTCCCACACTATCTATATATGGGATACTTAATTGTATTAACTAAAACAATAGCTAGAATATTATATAAACTATACATCAAAATACTCCAAGGTCTAAAATCGTTGAAAATTTCATCCCGTTTGAACCAAACCTCTGTCTACGTCAGATATAAATTATGGCCATAAGTGAATGTTTGCATAGACAGGTCTTACTGTATAACAATAAAAATGTAGATATCAAATTTAGTGTGCACGACGTGTTTCTGGAATGACTTTCATGAGATGCTTAAAACCAAAATTAACCACATTTCAGACAGCCTTTGGTAGGAGGGACCTTATAGGAGGGGAGACCACTGCACCAGGAAATGATCTATTTATAATAATCAAAAGGGCAAGGTCATTATGTAAATGGAAATGATCACAAACATTCTATTAATACATACACCAATAAAATCTATAAATAGTCATGCAAACATATTGTATCTACAATCCTTAAAACATTATATCAAGAATACAACTACAGATAGTGAACTACAGTATTCAGACATTTCAAATCTTCAATAGATATGTCATATAAAACTACATTTTTTGTTGATTCAAAAATATTAAAACCATACAAGAAAAGAAGTGACTTCTTTTTTTAAATTGTAGTTTTATAACAGATATAAATATAGGGAAAATTGGAACTGTATGAATACTTTTGTCCATTGTCTGTATAATATTTTTTGTTTCTTTTAATAACATAATACAAAATTAGAAGATATGAAAATTGGATATAATGATAAAAAGGTTTTCAGGTAACTTTATGCATAAAAGTATATCTATATTTTTTAATTTAATTTTGAATACAATAGTCCTCCTCTAGAAAGGCCACCCATTCTGCAATGAAAAAAGTGTCCTTATAAGTGGAGTGGCCTCTCTTGAGGGGGACACTTTAGCAGTATCTCAGTGCATCTGAAATCTGGCCTAATAAGAGGGGTGGCCTGTTGTGGGAGTGACCTGATAAGATGACCTTTGGTGGGAGTGGCTTGATAAGATGGCTGACCTCTGGTGGGTGTGGCCTGATAAAATGGGGGACTACCGTTGTAAATTTAGAATATAATAGACAATATCATACCAGCAGCTTCTAATAACTCTTCCTGGAGATTCATTGGTATCAGTGCCTCTGTATCCTTAAAGAAGGCCTTTAATACTGTAGCTACTGTGTTCACTTGTATATCTAAACTTCTTATATCTACGTTAGGATCTGTAAACAAACACGATGTATTACGATACAAGTTATTAAATTTGTTGATGCTTTAGATGAGTGAGTGATTGTTGTTTAAACGCCAACTCACCAATTTTTCAGCTATATCATGACGAGAACAAGTTAATTTTCATTGTACAATACCAACACGCTTAGCTGGAATTTTACACTGAAACAATTGTCTGCGAATATGTGTTAGATGAAGCTATCAATGTCTATATATATCGTTAGTATATATTTTATTTTATTTTTACTATATTAGTCAGAAAGGATATGAATGTTAATTGAAACGACAGACTATCAAATTTTACAATTAGACACAAAGTAAAGTAAAAGAACACGACTTCAATTACTTTTCTACATTTCATAGTCACAGTAGAGTCTTCAACAATAATAACTCATACCCTAATATTAGTTTGAAACGGCCCCTAACCAATAGTTGAGTGGTACTCTTTACTTCTAATATTAGTTTGAAACGGCCCCTAACCAATAGTTGAGTGGTACTCTTTACTTCTAATATTAGTTTGAAATGGCTCCTAACCAATAGTTGAGTGGTACTCTTTACTTCTAATATTAGTTTGAAACGGCCCCTAACCAATAGTTGAGTGGTACTCTTTACTTCTGTTGATGAACACTACATCTGAGCATCTATTTGGTATTAATAGTACAAAACAAGATGAACTGTGAGCTAATGCTTACTTATCATACCCCTGTAACGCTACATCTGAGCATCTATTTGGTATTAATAGTACAAAACAAGATGAACTGTGAGCTAATGCTTACTTATGATACCCCTGTATATATGTTCAATGTGTATAAAAACCAACCAAGTCGGCAAACAGGAAGTAGGAATGTGACAGGTCCAAAAACGCTTCCCATGATATGGCATACCTATATGAAGCTTGTGACCAAATATCAGATTTCTGTCATCAATAGTTGCCGAGAAAAATGCTTGAAAAATATCTTGGACTATTTTTTTCAAGCATGTTTATAGTGGAAACACATGGTTGTTTTTTTTGCTTGTCGTTGTGGACTTTATTTGTTTGTATTCATGGTTTATTTCTATTTCTAACATAGCATTATCTTACCTTCTGTTAACTTTATTTGTTTGTATTCATGGTTTATTTCTATTTCTAACATAGCATTATCTTACCTTCTGTTAACTTTATTTGTTTGTATTCATGGTTTATTTCTATTTCTAACATAGCATTATCTTACCTTCTGTTAACCTTTGCTGTAGTATTTCTACCTGTTGTTTATTACCAGGAATTCTGTAGATCCCTTCAGCATTTATACCTAAAAAAAATATACTACATTTTATAATGGCTGTACAAACTATTTTGTGAATCATTATTTTGACTACTAGTATTGGATAAACAATATGTTAAACAGAAATTTAATACAACTCACTGTTCTATAAATCTAACTTAATAAACAAAAATTACTTTTAATTTTTTTTTATTTTTGACTGATTTTAGTTTCATCTAAAATCCGGAAATTTTCAATAATGAAGAATTGGGAAAAAAAAAAAAAAAAGAATTGGGAAAATCTTCAACAGATATAGGATATAAATATACACTAATGGTTCTTCAGTACACCCTTATTATAATTAAATGCAGAAAAACCAATGCATGCACATCTAGCCTAAAATTATATTGTGCATGCTATTCTGATTATTTTATATCTCAGATATAGAGTAAACAATTCCTGTTTGAGGCATCAAAATAAACACAACTGGTATAACCAATACATTTGTATTTTACAATCTATTTGACATTATGCAGACAGGGTGTCTTGGTCGTGATCGTATGGTAGTTGTATTTATAACTACCTATGCAATCAGTGCCTTTCACTACTAATGATCTGAGTTTGAATCATGCTCATGTGAGGTGTACTCGAAATACTATTATAAGATAAAGTTTGTCAGTAACTTGCGGAAGATCAGTGGTTTTCTCTGTTTTCCACCACCAATTAAATTGACCGACACGAAATAACTGAAATATTGTTGAAAGTGGCATTAAACACCACAAACCAAACCAAAGCCTGATCCTAACATTATGCAGAACTAATAATATACACATGATCTAAACTTCAAAATTTGTTAATAACTACAAATGCATTGTGAGTGATTGTTGTTTAACACCAAATGAGCTATTTTACAGCCATATCATGGCAAGAACAAGTCACATTTGATGAGATGATGATGATGAAGTCTGCTTTGTACTAGACCAACACACATAGTTGGATTTTAATAACGCTAGCTCACTGAAACAACAGTCTCAGCAACAACATGGTAGATGTGTCACTCCACTCAAACAATGAATGAGCTGTCTTAAAAGGACTACTGTTGCAACATTTTACAAAATTAAAATTAAGATCATTTATTTAACATTAGAAATTAATAAGTAACTTATTTATTCTATGAGCATAAAATCAAATGAAAAAATTTGTAAGAATTCAAATAAATTCTATAAAATACACATTTATATAAATTAGAAAAGTTGATTATAATTGCAATTAATTAATTAATATTGATGGTTTTATAGAAATCAAACAATTTTTTTCTATCACAACAAAACCAAACAATAGTAAAATATCTGTAAAATGTAGAGTATCAAATTCACACAAATATCTGTAAAATGTAGAGTATCAAATTCACACAAAGAGATCTCATTGGTTTAAACAAAACAAAAGTTTCCATAAAATAAACAATGAAAGATGTGCACAATACAGTAAGAAGCTACATGTAATATGCTGTTTGTGTTTAATATAAAACTTCTTTTAACTTGCCAAATAAAGATACTTAAAGACAAGTCTTATTCTCTAATGGATTCAATCTCATTCATTATTTTAAACAGTCTTAACCCCAGCTTAAGTCTTATTTCTCCCTCCAGACAGTCTTATTCCTTCTATGAAACAGTAATGTTAAGTCACTTGTATTTGATCTTTGTGCCAAAATTAGTCAATCTTATTCCGTCTATTAAGTGAGTGAGTGAGTGATTGTTGTTTAATGCCAATTCAGCAATTTTTCAGCTATATCATGGCGAGAACAAGTTAATTTTCAATGAGATGATGATGAGGTTCGCTTAGATCTAGTCAAACATGCTTAGTTGGTTTTTTATAGTGCTAGCTCACTGAAACAACAGTCAGTCCATGGGTAGACATGTCGCTCCACTCTGACACATTATTCTCATTCTGAGCCAACCGGTCTTTGCTCTTTCTCCTTAATGCTGCGTTTTTAGCGGCGAAGCAACAAATACCAATTTCATAGTTTTTGGTTTGACCTGACCGGGGCTTGAACCCACAATCTACCACAGTCAAGGCGAGCATGCTAACCATTAAGCCACCGATGCGGTTAACTTTAATACAGTCTATTAAACTGTGATGTTTATGTCAGGTTTTTGTTATATGTATCTATATCACACTGTAGAATAAAGTTTAAACTATTCTGGAAAGTTCTGAAATGAGACACTGGTTGGTCTCTTTGTTGAATCACCTTTAAAATAATAAAACAAGATTTGTTGAAATGTATAAAAATCATACTGTAAAATGAAATGAAACTAGTTTTGAGAGATCTCTTATGAGACACTGGTCACTTTTGCTAAACCACTTTAAAATGCCACCAGAAGAAAAAATAAACTTATCATTCTGAAAGGTAAATTCGATCACTTTCTACATGTCACCATTCTTAATTAATTAGTATGTAAGTTAATTGACAGTTATCACAGCATGTATACAGTGCACATGAAAATACATTTTTGTGAAATAATGGATATAGTAATTTTCACAGTTAGCTGTGAACAGTGAACACTTCAAAACAAAGTTTGAAAAACATGAAGATGATGAACACTTCTTTTTAGTATTTTAAATAGTGTACTTTAATAAAACCCTGTATACATACAACTCAAATACAAAAATGTAGGTTTAATTTAAACTTCATTCAGTAACTATAAAATTAGATTCAATCTAAAACTTTATTTTTTCATTTTTTTGTTTATTTTGTTCAAAAAGTTATTTTCATTGTTTTTGAAATATCATTTTTAACTTATGATCTATTGTAAGATAAACATCTTGATATCAATTTCTAGTTCATGTATATTGAACATTCCCTAGTCTTATACAGTCTGCACCTCACAATAAGTGAAATTTGTCTAAACTGAACTTTTAAATAAAGTCCCAATGTAGGAAATCTTTGTTGATTTAACCTGTATAAATCAAACACCTGTCTATTCCAAACACAAAGCTGGTCTAAAGGAGGTTCAGTTAGACAGGTTTCACTGTATATACTGTATAAGTGGTCTATTACCGTGGGTACCTAGTTTTTGCTTTATTCGCGGAAGTCATCAATCAGCGAGAAAAAAAAGAATCCGCGTAAATTTGCACCCTTTATTGCATAAAAATCTTTATTTTCTTAAATACATGTAATTGTTCAAGATCTATCACCCCTAGTATGATTGCATCAAATATTTAACAATTCACTTTCATAGAGTTGTTGAAATGACACTTTTAAAATATCTAACTAAGGGTGAAATTCCATCCAGAAAACAAGGAATTGGTTACAAATAACAGGTACATTATTTTACATCTAATTAATCACCCTTTTATCTTATTTTAACTTATTACCCCGAATAGTTGTTGCTGTATAAACACACCTTCTTTATTTAATTGCCATTCAACGATTTTTAATTACATGTAAATTGACAATTTTTGGTGTTAATTAATCGTTCACAATTCAATTTTTCGGAGTCTGATAATGATACTCTGTGTTTAAATGTTGTAAATGTGTTGTAATAATAATACATTAAAATTATTTCAAATGCTTTTATGCAATTTTCAGTTAATGAACAAGTAAACAATTTCAAAATACTACCGATCTCATACACAAAGCTCTTACTCAATTTATTTAAAAACATTTCCTATTTTGAAAAGTTGGTAAAACAATTCAGATAATGTAATTTTAATATAACGGTGAATCCACTAAAATTTTATTTTGGTTAAAACTCGGGATCGTGAAAATTAAATACAGCTTAAAACTATAAAAATTGAATGCCCCCGTCCCCCGTCTCAACCTTATCCACCTCAAACCCCCCCCCTCTCCCCAATTCCAATTTACTACCTTAACTTTTGGCTTGGTTCTGAGGAATGTGTAGGGGTATAATGCAAAGAAAACTTCTTGAAGAGCCAAAATGGATTTTCAATATAACTTAATTTTAAGGAATGGCATGATGGGTATGATGTAGAAAACTTATGTATAGACTTTAAAAGGGGTTTGTGTCTTAGTTTGTGTCTGTAAGACACATACAATGCCCCTGTGGTTATAATTGTAAAAGGGTAAACCAATGTTTTGCTTATTCAGCATCAAGCAGAAATGACTGAAATAAATGAATCTGTAACTAACAATGTGAAGTTCGATTGATTGATTGATTGAATGGGGCTTAACGCCACTTTCAGCAGTATTTCAGCCATATTGTGGCTGTCAGTTTTAGTGGCAGAGGAAGCCGGAGTGCCCGGAGGGACACGCAAGTATAAGGAGCGTTGTTTACAAGTTAACAGGTTTCAGTGGCTAAGTTCATATAAGCCTAATTTTGTAAAATATTGTTGAAAATCAAAATCCATACAATATGCACACCTTCAGTGTTGGTACTAACTGTCTACAAAATATAAAAGGTCTAGCTCAAAAACTGTAGGAGGAGTTAGCCGGACAAACCATATATCCTATATGGGGGCATAAATGAAAAGTCCAAGTACCTGTCATTTTGAGAATATTTGATGAAAATCAAAATCCTGTGCACATGCACACCTCCATTATGTGTATAAACATCCTACAAAATATTAAAGCTGTAGCTCCAAAACTGTAGGAGGAGTTAGCGGGACAAACTATGCATACTATAGTGTGACAAACGGACGGACGGACGGACAGGGGTAAAACAATATGCCCCCCGACCAATAGTCGCGGGGGTATAAAATGTCCACCAATTTGGAAGATAATCGTGAAATTTGGCTCCTGTGAAAAATCCACTTAGACAGTAATACAATGTATTACAATAGAAAAAAAAATATGAAATCTTATTTTTACTATTTACTGAATGAAGTTTCAATTAGATTTAATCAAAGACTATCTAATTTCTCAAAAATCATCTAATATATATATTTTTTTTCCTCTCAAATTTTGATATATTGTCCTAAACTACATGTTTTATCTATTCTTTCAATTCATCAAAAAACGAAACAAAACAGAACAAAAAAAGTTGTCCTGAACATAAAGCTATATAAATGGTTTGTAGCAACGGATAATATGCAAGAACTCATTGTGGCATTTCTTTACCTCTGTCTAGCTCTTCCCACGGTACAGTTACAAAAGTCATCACTTAAAATAAAATACATAGCAAAACTTCATGTGAAATTAATTTAAACAAATTATTTAAGGAATATTTGAAATTGTTGAACAGGTTATACGATATAACCTGGTTTGGGTTAGTTTACGCTTAATAAACCGCGAAGCGGTTTATGAAAAGCGTAAACTGACCCAAACCAGGTTATGCAAGTATAACCTGTTCAACAATTTCAAATATTCCTTATAATCTAATTTTCACAACAAAATTTAATGATTCCTGGATTTTAATTACGATTATTTCATGTGACTATTTGAATTTGTAGTTGGCGGACGAACACGTTGGTGACGTCACAATACCAACCCAGATTATCGAGTAAAACCAAAATTTTCTCCAGGCAGATTAGCCGATCAGATTGAAATATTCAAATCAAATTAAATTATTTCAAAATGTAAAAGGTAAAATTTTGTATGTATCAAAACTACTTACAAAATAATATATGCCATTATTCTGATAACACAAGTTTTAAAGAACTAGCTAACGATAAGTGCAGCAGAGACCCAATTTCGACCCAATTTTCAGTAAAATCTTGTAAAAACTTAATTTACTAGGATTTTAAGAATATACAAGCTAACAATAAAACTAAAATATATTTCAATATATAAATTTGCTATATTAATAGATAGAATATATAAAACTAAATGTAACGTGATTCTCTACTTAGAAAAGTCACAATCAATATAACACAACCCACAATTAATACTAGAGGCTCCTAGGAGCCTGTAATCGCTCACCTGGCTCAAAGTTGGCCCAGCAGTTTCAGAGGAGATAATTTTTAAGTGA
>MJUT01062450.1:127234-152252 GCA_002080005.1 Gigantidas platifrons | reverse complement strand
CTGACATCCTGTACAATCCGACACATTTCCATGGTCCCTTGGTGTGTCAGATTAGACAGGTTCTGACATCCTGTACAATCCGACACATTTCCCTGGTCCCTTGGTGTGTCGGATTAGACAGGTTCCACTGTATACTTCATTAATTTTGAGGTACATGTATTAAGTCAATATCAAGATAAAATTCTGCCTGTTAGATATTTATTGCTTAGCAACAGATTCCTGAAATCATTTTTTTTTTAATTTGTCTTTAAAATGACAGAAATAAAACTTTTCTTCTGGTAAAAACTAAACATTCATTTTTTTTATTTTTTTTTTACAATATATGGGAATTACTGGTCTCTGAAAACACGATAAAATTCATACATATGAACTTGTAACCAACAATGTATGATTTTGCATAAAAATTAATTTTATCTACTGCCGGTAAAAACTCAACAATGATTTTTTGTACAATATTATACAGGAATTGCTGGTCTCTAAAAATATGACAAAATTCATATGAACTTGCAACAAACGATTTTGCATAAAAATTAATTAACACAATTATCCAATTAATATGGAATTAAAAAAAAAAACATAAATGTTTATTTACAGTTGAACTAAAAGACAACAACCAATCAACACCATACACAAACTTAATGAAAGGTAAATTCTAAAAATCACAGCAAAGGAAAATCATGGGACTAAATTCATTCTGCAAAGGGAGAGAGCTCCATACAAAGGGGAGTAATTCAAAACTAAATGATCAAAACACTACATAATATGTGCTAAATTCATGCCATCTACTTTCAGTTTCATTCAAAATACATGTAATCTCCTGTTTTCATTTTGCAGAGTTATCTTTCCTATATAAGACATATCTCCCATTAAGATAATCTTATTCAAAATATTGTAACAGTAGAGTATGTTTTACCTTCGAAAAATGCAATGCGATTGCGATTCGATCCTGGGACCTCTCGCATTGTAAGCCACCGCTCTACCAACTGAGCTAAAGGAGATATGCACTAACACAGTTAGCAGAGGTGGTTATGAACCTACTATGGTTCCTATAACCTTAAGTAGTGGAGCATTCCCGTTACAATATCAAACACAAGAGAAAAGTCTTAAAATTGCACATATAGATTGAACCTGCTCTACAGGAAGATAACACAATGAAGATATCTCTGCATTATAGAAACTAGGAATTCAAATTTCAACTTACAAAAATATGACACTTTTCCATGATTTTTGTTTATGAGTTGATTTGTAAATTTGACAAATCTTATCATGACTATCAATGAAAACTAAAAACTTTTCTGTTTTTGAGTATGCATTATATACTATGTAGGTAAAGCTAAAATATACATAGCAGTACGCTAACCATTACACCACCAAAGCAGTCAACATTCTTTGAAATATGACAATTAATTCCTTTGTATATGGTGTCTCTGTATTAGACAACCAATAGAAGTTAAGAGTTCAGAAATGAGACTGTCACAAATGAAACTATTGACAACAATGTAAACTAACAGTCACAAAAATAGCTTTTGTAGCATCCTATATTTGTAGCATAGCAATAATGATTCTGTTCCTTGATTTTATTCCTTGGTATAAAATAGAATTTCCTCTCATATTCATAAACATTCCTTCTTGTAACTGGGATGGTTATGGTTAGAAATTAATATAACTGAAAATCAATGGAAAAATGGCTGAAACCATATATACACTGACCCCGTTTCAAAATGGTCATTTTTGACCTGTTCTGACAGTGTCCTGCAATTTTTTGAGAGAAAAAAATTTCAGAGAAAAATAGCTGAAATCAGTTAAATACATTGTACACTAACTGAAAAAAAAAATCATTCCTGTTGTGACACCAAACAAATAAAAAAAACAATAATATAAAACTACTACCATGCCGTTAATTAAAGCATTCTAATGGCTAACATATATATATATAGTAGATCACCATTTTCATGAAAATTTTGTCCTAAATCTGTAGGTAATGTTGATGCTTTACTGGGATGTCGTCTTTCGTTGAGAGCCCAAGCTTTAGAAGAAATTACAGCATTTTGATGAGAAAAATGATTCAGAGAAACAATAATGAGAGATCAAGTAAGATGCATACATTTTGACAAGCAAGAAAATCAAACTCTCTTAAGTTTGTCATATAATCACCCCCAAATTTGTTTCTTTAACATATTAACAGTCTGTGCCAAAAACATGTTGGCAAACTAGCCTGAACAGCATTTTTGAAGAATTTGTTCTATTTGATTAGGCAAATTTTATGCAATTTTCACTAGCTCGAACCAATTTTTACTAGACTGGGACATAGGGCTAGTGGTTTTTGATGCAGACTGTATTAATAAGCAGTTCAAGTATTAGTTTCTTGGGAGACGGAAGCCATCTTGTTATCACTGTTGAGAGCATCCTCCCATCTCCTATTAAATTAGTAGGTCTGTTAAACATCAAATAAAACAACCTTATCCTGTTCATTTTTTTTGTTATCTCTTTAAATCTAATCTAGGCAATTGGGAAGATACATAAATTTCAGAAGTCATTAAAAACAAATTATTGTCCAAAATATACTTGTTCTTTGACCTCTGTTATAATGTCAATCCTAAAAACAACGTTTTTTATTTTCAAATAATTATTCAAATATTTGTGCATAAATAAAATTCACTAATCAATATTTTATTTATTTATTTTTTTCTGGACGTATATCATGATTGTAAGCAATCTAATCAAAATTGGTAATTGCTCCCCCTTTTCTAAAATGCAACACATAAAAATTTATCGAAATACTGTGTGGGGTCACATTCAGCTGACCTTTTAAATAAAATTAAAGCTGACCAATCAGATGATGTGTTACTTCAAGAATAAGAGGTCACATTCAGTTGACCTTTAAAATAAAATTAAAGCTGACCAATCAGATGATGTGTTACTTCAAGAACATTAAATGCATCCTTGGTTACTTTAAAATGTTTGACAATTAAAAACACGTTTTTCAATCATATACTGTAGTTATCTAAATATTAAAGTTGTATATTGTTATCCTTTCGTCTCCACTGTCACGTCTCCACTGTCACTACAGTCACGCATAAAACATAGAAATTTGGCTTCTCTTCAGGGCTTTACTATAAATCGGTACAATTTACCCGGTATATTTTTCCACATAATACATTTCTTATGGACATAGAATGTTCGTTCCATTTCGGCAAATGGATAAAGGTATAAATTATGGTCATCTAACAGGTCAGTCTTATACTTCAAGATTGTAAAAGTTATCTTCCCACAAAGAACAAATTACTGAAATAAATATTAGTTCCTTATCAAAATGTATAAAATTAATTAAAATTAAAATTAATTAAAACAAAATGAATGAGACTAATAAATTTCAAAATAAAAATATTTTGACTAATTAATGACCTAAAAAAACATTACATGTAAAGCTGTAATAAGACAGACTTGACGATAAGCATGTTATACTAAAGGCTATTAAAGAAAAATAATATAGAAGAGAAGAGGGGGTCATAATCAACCTCATTTGATAAAAGTTGGTCATGAGGGTATTACTTCCTCTAGAGTATAGAACATCTCCTCTGTCATGCCAGAAAGAGGTTTCTCTCATTACAGACATGTTTCATGTAAGATTTTAAAGAAAATATATCATGGAGTTGAGTACATCAGATTTGTGGATACACAAGATGGCAGACAATGTTTACGTCCAACTGAACATTTCACCACACTAAATGTTGATGAAAATTTTAAAATTAAACCAATTTACTGACTACAAATTTTAAAACTGCTATTTATAAACAAACTTATCAATTTCTGTATTAAATACCAATAAATACTTGTGTTAGAAAAGTGAGTGCACATGAATGATCAGATCCTGAAATAAAATAGCTTAACACCTTAGAACAGCAATTCAAGATTTCACTCTTAATCTAAATTTGTGTAAGTATAAAGGTGTCTACACACACATCTAAAGCAAATGAAAAATTGAGGCCTCATAAGTTTCTCACAGGATATTTCAATCACTGGCTTCCAATAATCCCTTTTCGTATCTTCAGACTTTGTTTTAATTAAAAGTCACATGTAAACTGCAGAGGTTACAATTCACATTCAAGGAAAGGTTAATTTTAAGGTTATCAGGACTTTCAGTATTTTACAAGTCTACCAGTACTATTTGAGGCAGTACCTGAACATTTTTCATATCTTATGCAACAATCTTTGAAATTAGGAGGTACCAATTACCATTTTAAGTCAGTAAAATTACCTAGTACTGCCCCATACTGAAAGAACTGTCATTATAATAAAATTTTGTTTCCCCCCCCCCCGACTCCAATGGTAGAAAGCTGATTAAGACCCACCCTTATGAAGCCTCCTAGTTTGTATTATAAAATCTGTTTAAAATCAGTGGATACTCTTTTCTACTACATTGCAGCTAAAAAATGATAATAAAATAAAATATGACCTAATGCAACAATATCTGTGTACCTTTCTCATTTTTGAAAGATCTTCATTTAATGTTTGGAATTATTTCTATTTTCTTCCATATTACATGATTGATTGATTGATTTTTGGTGTTTAATGCCACATTCAACAATATTTCAGCTATATCATGGCGACCAGTTTTAGTGGTGGAGGAAGCCGGAGTACCCGGAGAGAACCACTGACACTGGGCAAGCAACTGGTAAACTTTATTGTGGCTTCCATATTACATTGTAATAACCAATTGTATATACTTATTTTTTCTTTACATACACACACTGCGATAAAGATGAAATACTACTAAAATTGGCCTTAAAAATCAATCAATCAATCAATCAATCAATGTCTGACACATCATTCATGGATTAAAAAACTAGTATTTTAGTTCTAGCCGAGTTGACTATCAAAAGCTCTAATATCAAGAGAGAATTGTCAAAAACACGTATATACAAGTTACAGTCAAATTTGTCTAAACCGAAATCCTGCATAAACCGAACTTTAAATAAAGTCCTAATGTATGAAATCTTTGTTATTTTAACTTGCATAAACTGAACACCTGTCTATTCCGAGCACAAAAGTTGGTTCAAAGGTGGTTCGCTTTAGACAGGTATCACTGTATTTGAAATTTGAAATTTTGTCACATTACGGAAGGCTAAACATGTACTTTTTTAATTGTCACATTACGGAAGGCTAAACATGTACTTTTTTAATTGTCACATTACAGAAGGCCAAACATGTACTTTTTTAATTGTCACATTACGGAAGGATAAACATGTACTTTTTTAATTGTCACATTACAGAAGGCTAAACATGTACTTTTTTAATTGTCACATTACGGAAGGATAAACATGTACTTTTTTCATTGTTGCATTAGATCAGTAACTTTTCTATATTGTATTTAAGAAACTGATCTAAAACTATAGCTTTGCTATCTATAGGGTTTTTATTTATCTATGATGTGCATAAACAAAATAGTTCTTAGCTATGAAGTAAGTATTAAAGTATATCTAAAGATTTCTTAATATCAATTTAAAATCATACTATAAACTAATTTAATTTTAGTATTTTAATAATTAGTTCAAATACTGGTAATTCGTTTTTCAGTTATTAATATTTAAGTAAAAAAATAAAATGTTTACAAAATTTGTTTACAATTACATGAGCAAAGGAATTTTTAGTAAAAAATAAACTGCTTACAATTTTTTTTTTAGTTACGTGAAAACAAAGGAATTTGAGTAAACCTAATTTAGAGTTGAAGTTAATATGTCAAGATATTTCAGAGAGAAAAAATAGATTGAATTTTATATTCATAAATACAATACAGCAATCAAGTAAAAAAAAATCAAACAAATGTGATAAATTAAGTCTGTAATAAAAACAAAACAATATTGATTAAAGCACAGTAGGTAAACAAAGGATGGTGGTAGTTATGGCAACACAATACTGATATTTTTCCACCAATCACCTTCGTCCTCTTGCTTCATTGCAAGTTTCATACTGTATGACTTCCTGAACTGAAATTGAGGCTCCTGTTCCCTCTGAAGTTTAGCACCTTCAGTTTCTATTGCAGGGTATGATTTACGATAATGGTCATGATGGTAGCCTGTAAAGGTCATATCAAGGTCATCATCTCTAAACAAATGAATACAAGTATATTCCAGATTTGATTCTAAAACTATACATTTTATTGGAGTTATTTCCCTTATGACAGACCAACTCAATCGTAACTACTCGGCCATTCTCGCTACCCTACAAATAACCTCGTACGTAGATAGTAGAAATTCTTCTTAAATTGTTTGCCGGAAGTTAAGCCGCACAAAAATATAGTCCACGAAAATCCAATATGGAAGACATACTAAGTAAAATCCAATCATGCAAAACTAATTAAAACTTTAACTTTTATTCATGAAAATAATTGAAATATAGAAAAATGCTTAAAATATAATTTTATCAAACTTTCATGTAACTGACATATGAAAAGTAATTCTATTTATCCGCCACCTACTTACGAGGTTATTTGTAGGGTAGCGAGAATGGCAGAGTAGTTACGATTGAGATCAAATAGTAGCCATTTTTATGTTTTTTTCATCAAACTTGACATGATATGGAACCTTTTGCCAGCCTTAAAGGGAAACAACTCATACAAAGAGGCATAGAAATACATGTGCATATAATTTTAGAATCAAGTAGGAAATGTGCAAATAGTCTATTTCTAATTTCTTTAAAGCATACATTATAAAAGCTGTAGTTTTCTTCATTGGAAACAAATTTAATTAACTTTAAAAGTGTTATGTACAAGCTCCTTATTCCTAAAATTAGACAAATCTTAAAAGTATTTAAAACCATCATTTCATGAAGTAAACAATACTCTTTATAGCTTTAAAAATTGCTTAAAAATCATATTTACAAAAATTATCCTTAATAGCTTTAAAAGCTGTTATGAAATCATTTATGATATTCCGGTACATGAAATTAATAGCAATCCATGAACACAAAAACACAAAACAAACAAAAAAACAAAAATGTGTAGTTGGTAAAGTTTTTTTTTCAATTCTTTTAAAAACAGATAAGACCTATTTGTTAAAAGATAAATCTCAAAGTAAAAAAAAACATTTATCATTCTGTAAACTTTATATTATGTATTACTTGGACAGTTCATTGAGATCTTATCGAAATTTATTTGAAAAAAAAATTCTATATGAAAAATTCTTCTAAATAACAAGAAATATGATTACTTTATGAAATGGTAGCCAAAAATTTAAGAAAGAGATATACATCTATATATACTGGTAACAGAATGATCTTAAGATACAAACCTGCATTTGTATTGGGTCGTCTTTTTATGACACTTGGTTTGACCAGATGTTCACCATTTTGAGGATATTCTCCAGACGGATCAGTTCTAAATGGGGGCGGGGATGTGGATGAGGGTCTTTCTTGTTCACTATCTGAAGGATGACGGCACCGCAATGGCTGATCATACAGAGGATCAGAATCTTCAGTACTTTGACTACGAAAATAATAAAAGAAAGGATTAAGAAATGGACAAAATATAAAATAAACAATCGTTTCTAACACATTCCAATCAGCATATATTTCAACTACCTCCAAGAGGGACATCCAAGTTACATATAGAATAACAGCATGTCAAGATCACTAACATCACGTTGATTCTAATAGGACGAGCTGTGATACTTGTGATAGTACATGTCAATGTTGAGATCACTAACATCACATTGATTCTGATAGGACGAGCTGTGATACTTGTGATAGTATATGTCAATGTTGAGATCACTAACATCTCGTTGATTCTGATAGGACGAGCTGTGATACTTGTGATAGTATATGTCAATGTTGAGATCACTAACATCACGTTGATTCTGATAGGACGAGCTGTGATACTTGTGATAGTATATGTCAATGTTGAGATCACTAACATCACATTGATTCTGATAGGACGAGCTGTGATACTTGTGATAGTATATGTCAATGTTGAGATCACTAACATCGCATTGATTCTGATAGGACGAGCTGTGATACTTGTGATAGTATATGTCAAGACCTTCAGAACTCTTTGCAGAAACTAAATTGATTAGTTATAAGTTAAATAAACCTATAAAAGACAAATAAGAATGAACTGATGATCTGTTTATATCTTAGTGTAGGCATCACTAATTTAACGTAAAGGTATCAGAGATGTATGAATAGATCAACTGTTATTGGGGTCATTGGGTCATGATGGTATGGTAGCTGGATTCACCTCTATCATATACAATCAGTTCCTATCACCACTAACGTTGTGAGTTTGAATGCCGCACAGGCGAGGTGTTCTCGATACAAAATTGTGATAAAGTTTGTCAATGACTTGCGACAGGTCAGCAGTTTTCTCTGGGCACTTCAGTTTTCTCCACCAATAAAACTGACCGCCACAATACAGAGTTCCTGAAAAGTGTCGGTTTTGTCGGATTGGCAGACAAAAAATTGATTCTTTGTCGGTCTGCCAGACCGGTAAAGAATTTCCGTAAAAAGTTTGTTTTCTTTCCAATATTATTTTTTTATTCCGCAATTTACCTTGTCCGGTCAAGGACAAATATTCAGTAATGGCCGGATGGCCGATATCTTTCTCCCCAAACGCTAAACCTGGGGTAAAACGGAAGCAAGAAAATGTTGCCACCAAGGCGGATGAAAGAAAATATGAAGCTAAACGTGATTGTTGTTTTCAGGAGCATTGGCTTGAAAAAATTCCACGGTTGCAACACGACGAGAGGAGGTGCACAATTTGTTGTAACTTTTTCGATATTAATAAAAATACAGCTTCCAATTTTCCCTATATATCTCATACAAAACAACAACTCCTCAGAAGCTCATCCCGAAGCCAATTCACACCAGACTCCGATAACCTAGTGCACACACACCCCGGATAAGTTATACTCATTACCTGAGTTTATTTCCGGTACCATACAGATACAGATAATCCCTATATATATCAATAAAACCAGAATTTTTTGCAGTTTTACTGTATAATTTCAAAATAATTTTCTATGATAAACATCTTGAGAATATACAAGCTAAACACACAACTGAATTAATTTCTTTTGAAATACAATGCTTTGATAGTACCTTTGTACACAAATTACTTAAGTCTTGTGTTTAAATCATGACGATTTGAAAAACATCCTTCAAAATGTTATTTCAAAATTACTACTATAAACCACATATCTTTCTGCTTTCGTTGATAAAACAATGACTAAAATCGGACGTGAATCGACTTCAAGACAATATCCTGAAAAACCGCAGCCCCACATGAAATATATAGGGTAAATTGGAAGCGTGCAAATCCTTTTGTCCACTGTCTGTAGCAAAAATTATTCGGACTGACAAAACTTGCCCTCTTGTCAGTCCGAATGTCTAACAAGATCAAAATCTTTTCAAGAACTCTGCAATATAACTAAAATATGGTTGAAAGTGGCTTTAAACACCATAACCCTAACCCCTCAACTATTATTGGTACTCTTTTAATGCAAATGTGATAGCAGTGTGTATGTACAGCTTACCTGTCTGGATTATGAATTTCAGATAAAGACCCTGGAGATGTATATATAATTTATCTCTTATTACTTTTAGTGTAGGTATCATAAGTTTTAGGTAGAGTTGTATGAATAGATTACCTGTTACTGGTACTACTTTTAGTGTAGGTATCATAAGTTTTAGGTAAAGTTGTATGAATAGATTACCTGTTACTGGTACTACTTTTAGTGCAGGTATCATAAGTTTTAGGTAAAGTTGTATGAATAGATTACCTGTTACTAGTACTACATTTAGTGCAGGTATCATAAGTTTTAGGTAAAGTTGTATGAATAGATTACCTGTTACTAGTACTACATTTAGTGTAGGTATCATAAGTTTTATGTAATGTTGTATGAATAGATTACCTGTTACTGGTACTACTTTTAGTGTAGGTATCATAAGTTTTAGGTAAAGTTGTATGAATAGATTACCTGTTACTAGTACTACTTTTAGTGTATGTATCATAAGTTTTATGTAATGTTGTATGAATAGATTACCTGTTACTGGTACTACTTTTAGTGTAAGTATCATAAGCTTTCGGTAAATGTGCTGGAGGTGTATGACTAGCTTACCTGTTACTACTTTTAGTGTAGGTATCATAAGTTTTTGGCAATGTTGTATGAATAGATTACCTGTTACTGGTACTACTTTTAGTGTAAGTATCATAAGCTTTCGGTAAATGTGCTGGAGGTGTATGAATAGCTTACCTGTTACTGGTACTACTTTTAGTGTAGGTATCATAAGTTTTAGGTAAATGTATGAATAGCTTACCTGTTACTGGTACTACTTTTAGTGTAGGTATCATGTTTTTTAGGTAAAGGTGCTAAAGGTGTATGAATAGCTTACCTGTTACTGGTACTACTTTTAGTGTAGGTATCATAAGTTTTAGGTAAATGTGCTGGAGGTGTATGAATAGCTTACCTGTTACTGGTACTACTTTTAGTGTAGGTATCATAAGTTTTAGGTAAAGGTGCTGGAGGTCTGTGCGCCATGGTTTCATCATATGCTGGAGGACTAGAAGCTT
Organism: Gigantidas platifrons; assembly: GCA_002080005.1. Classification (NCBI taxonomy): domain Eukaryota; kingdom Metazoa; phylum Mollusca; class Bivalvia; order Mytilida; family Modiolidae; genus Gigantidas; species Gigantidas platifrons. The sequence goes on along the minus strand of MJUT01062450.1, from coordinate 141,688 downwards.
CACAATAATACGATTCATTTATTTCATCTCTCTTTTGCCAGGTTTCTTTCAGGAAATTGTTATATACTAAAGCTGAAATAAAATAAGAAATTTATACATAGTGATCACAAAGAACAAAGTTTTATTTTGGTTTGCATGTATTAATATGCTATAAATCTATTGGTCAGTAGCACTATGACATAAAATGTTATGCATCGATAAATGCCATAATTGCAATATATTCTTTGGTCCTCTTTTCACAGATATGAATTCTTTAAATTCTCAAAACTAAATGTTCACCTCTGTACTCTTTATATCATAATCTTTTTTTCACCCTTTTCTACCATGTCAATGTTTGTTTACCTTCAGTAAATGATAGTGTTCTCCTTTGTTAGTAACTAACGTGAATAAACAAATTACCTCCCTTTGACCAAACGAAAATAGACACGAGTGACAATTAACTACAGCAATGCAAAACAATTTTTCAGGAAAACGATCATGTTGCCTGTCTTACCCAGGAGCCTGGGTAAGATAGAACTAGAGGCTCAGCCCACTGAGCCTGTATCACTCACCTGACAATAGAATGATACTGAAGCAAATTTCAAAGGGAGATAATCATTACCTTTGGGCCAGGTGAGCTAAAAAATGATGAAAAAAGGGCAATAACTCCTAGACTGGTAATCAGATTTACTTTAAAATTGCAGTCTAGGTAGATCTTGACATGCTGAACATGTTTGCTTTTTAAAATTAACATCTATCTCTTATAGTTTTTGAAATAAAGGACAAAAGGTATTAACATTTTGAAAATTTGACGAAAAAAGGGCAATTACTCCAAAATGGGTACTCAGATTTACTTAAAAATAGCAGGGTAGGTAGATCTTGACATGCTGAATATGTTTGCAGTTTGAACTTAACATCTATCTCTTATAGTTTTTGAAATAAAGGACAAAAAGTATTAAAATTTTGAAAATTTGATGAAAAAATAGCAATAACTCCAAATTGGGTACTCAGATTAACTTCAAAATTGCAGGGTATGTAGATCTTGATATGCTGCACATTTTTGCAATTTAAACTTAACCTTTATCTCTAATAGTTTTTGAAATATCAGACAAAAATGTTTAAATTAAAAAAAAAATAATGAAAAAAGGGCAATAACTCCTAGACAGGTAGTCAGATTTACTTTAAAATTACAGGGCATGTAGATCTTGACAAGCTGAACATGTTTTCAGTTTACACTTAACATCTATCTCTTATAGTTTTTGATATAAAGGATGAAAAGTATTAACATTCTTAAAATTTGATGAAAAAAGGGCAATAACTTCAAGATGGGTAAGGGCTGTTCCATTAAAACATATGAGGTACCTGGGGACGGCAGTTTGAAAAAAATATATGGGTGGTCAGCCTAGCTGAGAAATCAATTCTGTGGTATGTGGTTGTCCTGCATAAATTGCTTCTATGGGTTGTTGGGTCAGGAAAAGCCTTGGTGTTTTATTTTTTCTGCCAAACTAAGATATGAAGAAGATTTTTTTGAAAGAATCTCTAGAATACTTTATTTTTTTTGTGATGATTTGGCGCTCGAATCGTAATGTCGTCATCGTTTCCGGTTTCCGGCCAACCGTGTTTGGCTCAGTGTGTTAGTTATACACATATAATTCGAGTTATTCCCCTTCGAAAACTATGGCAGATGTTGATACTGTCACCCCTGTTGTCATGTGGAGCGTGGAATCAGTGGCACTGTGGGCCTCCAAATTAGGCCCTACATTTTCAGATGTGTTACTAGGTAAGGAGAAGTTATGAAATTAAAGAAACAATCACTGAAACAATTCCAGCTCTTGTTTATTTTGTTCACGGTGTCAGATTGTCAACACTACAACAGCCTTGTGTCTTGTATGGATTACTCTGAATTCCTTAATTCTTGCAGTTACCTAAAACATGTTCATAGTATAGATTTATTTAATTTGAAGAATTCTTTTGATTCAGAAAAAAAATTCTATCGGTGGTTGTATTTTACTGAAAAATGCTTCTGAGGGTGGTCAACAGAATCAGTAAATTGCTTCTTTGGGTGGTTGTCCAAAAATTAAAGTGCCTTCCCCGGGTACCTCATATGTTTTAATGGAACAGCCCTAATCAGATTTACTTTAAAATTGCAGGCTAGGTAAATCTTGACATGCTGCACATGTTTGCTGTTTTAACTTAACATCTATCTCTTATAATTTTTGAAATAAAAAACGAAAAGTATTAAAATTTTGAAAATTTGATGAAAAAAGGACAATAACTCCAAGATAGGTATTAATAAGATTTTCTTCAAAATTTCAGGGTAGTTAGATCTTGCTGTGCTGATCATTTTTACCCCGTCAGATTTCTGATATTATTAACGTTTTTGAGTTATTACCAAACATGTGCAATTTTACCATATGTTCTATTTTTAGTAACAGTGGCCATGTTTGTTGGCCGAATGGAACCAAATGAAGAAGTTTACATAGATGCTTCCTGCCAAGTTTGGTTCCATTTGGCCAAGCAGCTTCAGAGGAGAAGATTTTTTAACATTAGCCAATCAGAAACAAGAATTGCCCTTGGCGGCCATATTTATTGGCGGAATGGGACGAAATGAAGACATTTTATAGAGGACCTTATATAGATGCTTTCTGCCAAGTTTGATTCCATTTGGCCCAGTTGTTTCAGAGGAGTAGATTAAAATATGAAAAAGTTAATGGACGGATGACGGATGCCAAGTGATGGCAATACCTCACATGACCCTTTGGGTCAGGTGAGCTAAAAATCTGTTTCACCTAAATTACCGGACTACTTTATCCAAGGGGTGAGAAAAACCTGTCTATGCAGTCACCTCTATTTAAGCAGTCACCTGTATAAAAAGGTCACCTTTTTCTTGTCTCGCCATAGAAAATTTCATATGAATTGAACCTCTTTAAAGAGCCACCTGTCTTTAAGAGACCACCTTTTCTTTGTCCCAAAGGTGACCTCTTAATACAGGTTTGACTTTATATAATATGCCATCCCTTCATCTTCATATGCCTGTTACTAATATCTTGATGGTATTTTTTTATATCAATGGCTAAATTTATTACCTTGATGTTGAAAGTGTGCGGACGTTGTCATATATTCTATTCCTAATTCGTCGGCTATTTCATTAGCTTTCTGTATAAAGGATTGACTTAATTCATCTTGAAAGAATACTGTGGACGCTCCATTATCAGTAATGGCCAAGATCAGTATAGGCATCGTTGACCAGTATCTTCTTAAGGTTTCTGCAAATGCTCTGTAAGAACAAGAGGACATCAAAATGAAAAGTTCTAGTGAAAGAGATGCAATGTGCTAAAATTTCAGTTACTATTTGAGATTAGGTTTATGGTGTTTAATGCCACTTTCAACAATATTTCAGCTACATTGTGGCGGTCAGTTTTATTGGTGGAGGAAACCGGAGTACCCGTAGAAAACCATTGACCTGTCAAAAGTCACTGACAAACGTTATCACATAATGTTGCATAGAGTATATGTCGCGATAAACGGGGTTAAAACTCACAACTTTAGTGGTGATAGGCACTGCTTGCACAGGTAGTTGTAAATCCAACTATCATACCATCACGACCACGACAGCCTCATTACTATGTGACATCTGTACCCTATACATTTGATGGTCACACTTGTGATGCACATGTAGTTTAATTTTTCATGATTATTATCCTGTGATTATTAAGGTGGCAATTAATTACTCATAAACAGTGAAACCTGAATAAGACAGATTCCTGCATAAACCAAAATTGTATTGATTTTATTTGATTTTTTTGGGCGTTTAACGCCACTTTCACTATATCACGGCGACCAATTTTTAGTGGTGGAAGAAGCCGGAGTACCCGGAGAGAACCACCGACCATGGGCAAGCAACTGGTAAACTTTATAACTTGCTGCTGCAAGTCGAGTGCACCCTTTTTTGTAATTTATAAAGCCGGGCATGAACCCACGCCATATTGGTGATAGGCTTGTATGAGTTTAATGCCACTTTCAACAATATTTCAAGTTATATCGTGTCGGTCAGTTTTATTTGATGGAGGAAACTGGAGCACCCGTAGTAAACTACCTACCTGTCGCAAGTCACTGACAAACTTTATCGCATAATGTTGTACACATTGGCCTAATCGAGATTCGAACTGACATCAGTGGTGATAGGCATTGATTGCATAGGTAGTTGTAAATCCAACTACCATACGATCACAGCCACGTTTTGAAATATACCCACACAACAATCATAAGTGTTACTTGTTGACCATTGTCTGGTTTTTCTCTCAATAATTCCATTGTATTGTCTTGTCCACCTTCAATGTACAGCTTCTGGATACCCCTGTTGTTATCTTTAAACTTTTCTTTTCTTGGTGTTTAATGCCACTTTCAACAATATTTCAGCTATATCATGGCAGCCAGTTTTATTGGTGGGGGAAGCCAGAGTACCCGGAGAAAACAACTGACAAACTTTATCACTGAAATCAGATATATGTTACTGATTCCATGATATACCCTCACTGCAAATGGGTAATTTTAATTATAAAATCTATACCATACTTACTTCATGGTACAAAATGAGGCTTTCCTTTTTGGGGAGAAAACTAGTATAAAACCATGATAGACATCATCATCTTCTTCATCTTTCTGTATCTTAGATACAAAGTTATGATAAGATCCACAACACACTTCTATTTTCTGCTTACTCTGGTCGGGGTTACTCTCTAAATTAGCTTCAATACTAATGGAAGGATTTAAATCAACTCGAATTTGAGTTGGGTTACTGTTTAACAGTGGTCCTAGAGGAATCTCAGCAGGAAAGGCATCACCACACATCAGACACATACCAACCCTGAAACAAAAAGTCACATCAAATTAAACTTCATATTCTTATAGCGCTATATGCGATTTTCTATTAAAAACAAATCTTTGAAAATAAAAGTTTTGCATTCTCAACAAATTTTTTATGAAAAATAATACAAAAAAAGGATTTAGGAATTAATTTATACATCTTTTATTACATATAAAATATATTAATTGATTGATTAGTGTTTAACACCAACTTTAGAAGTATTTCAGCTATATCATGGCGCAAACAAAATTTTAAAATAAATTTACACATCTACCAGACTTAGAAATAAAACATTTCATATAAAATATATAAATTTAGTATTTTTATGATATCTTTTTATTAACATTTCCCTTAGATATTATATGGTGCAATTCTACTGATCCATTATATTATATTACTCAGAATTGAATGTTTACAAAATTAATGTTGTTATTCAATATGATGTTAAATACTGTAATACAAAACTATCAACAGACATTTATTATCTCACTTGGTTTTTTTTTGGTTTTTTTTTTGTTTTTTTTTGAGATTTATTTTTCTGTTAAATCATCAGATTCAAATATGTATATTTCCATAACATGGTAATCCATTTGGTGTTAAAAATAACCATTTCAGAAATTTTGTTTGTGCTGAGTTGATTGTCCTTCTTCAGATTCTGATTACCCCTTTGGTATCTTCAAACTCTTCTATAAACCACTTTTAACAAGATGACTTACCTAAGGTCTGGCTCTAAAATCTCAGAAATAGGTCGTCCATCATTGTTTAATTCTAAACATAAGGATTCTAAAGCTCGTGTAATTTGTTGTTTACAGAACGAATCTTGTTCATCATGTTCAAATGGAATGTCTACAAAAGTACACGCATGCCTGAAATAACAAAATATAAACATATTATATATTATAAAGTGAGTGATTGTTGCTTAATGCTAACTAGCAATTTTTCAGCTATATCATGGAAAGTTAATTTTCAATGAAATGACGATGAGGTCCACTTTGTACTAGACCAGGATATATTGTAAAAAAAAACACTAGAAATAAAATATTTACTTTCCCCTGTAAGTTCTAAATATATTCTATCTTTGATTGGTATTGTGAGAAGGATTTCTCATAGCAATATCGCATCGAAGGCAAAGCCTTAGATGTGAAAAGTGATAAGTCCATACAAACAAATCATATCAATGATTATATGTTAATAGAGGATTTGTCAAGGGGAGTGAGTAAGTGATTTAATGATGACAGCCACTTTGTACTAGACTTACATGCTTAGTTTGATTTTTATAGTGCAAGCTCACTGAAACAACAGTCTGCTGAATGACATGTCGCCCCACTCAGACACAATATCTTGATTCTGAACCAACCAGTCATTGCTCTCTCTCCTTAATGCTCCATACTTAGTGGAGGAGCAACAAATACCTATTTCACAGTCTTTGGTTTGACCCGGTCAGGGTTCAAAACCCACGATCTACTGCACTTGAGGCTAGCATGCTAACCATTACACCACCGATGCATTTCTGTTATCTCAGTAGCATTAGAAATCAATGATCATATGTCTTATAATGCCTGTTGCTTTATATTAAATATTACTGTGTTTAAATATCAAAGTCAGAGAAGTTCAGGGTTTGTGTTGTCTTGAACTAATACAAAAAGACATCAAATATGTAAATAAATAAATAAAATTTAACCGTCATATATCTTACCGGCTGGCGACCTTTTGACCTTGTTCATGCAACATAGCCTGTTCTTTCTCTGACAATTCTTTATTGTATGCCTGGACAATGGCTATAGGTAAATCAGTAAAGCCTGACTCTTCTTCGTCTGTTGTTGTCAGACTGATTTTTAAGTAATCTAAAGACTCTCGAGAATTATAAACACATATACATACTGAAATAAACAAACACACATATTATGTTGTGTAATTAAAAAAACACATGTCATGAAATTAAAAATACAAATGTATATGTTGTGAAATTAAAGTTTTTACAACAGAAAAGTGAATCAACATATATTTTGCTTCTTTTTTTTTTAATGATGTCTTTAGGAAGATTTTAAACCCTATTTATTGAGGATTATTGAAGGAAGGCATGTTATATAGATAATACATGGATGATGGACTCATAACAACATTTGGGGATTAGGACTTTCAACAATATTTCAGTTATATCACAACATTTGACAACAGAAACAACTGAGTTCTTTTGTTGGGAGTGGTCTTATAAAAGGGGAACTATTATAATTGAAATACTGAAACTGCAATATATCAAATCTTTATATTGTCTAAAAAAAACTATTTATACAGATTTGATTTGATTTGATTTTTTGGGTTTTAATGCCACTTCCAACAATATTTCAGCTATATCATGGCGACCAGTTTTAGTGGTGGAGGAAGCTGGAGTACCCAGAGAGAAACACAGGCCATGGGCAAGCAACTGGTAAACTTTATCACTTGCAGCTGCAAGCCGAGTGCACCCTTTTTTTGTAATTTACAAAGCCGGGCGCGAACCCACGCCGTATTGGTGATAGGCTTGTATGAGTTGCTAGATTATTATTATTATTATTATACAACATTTATATAGCGCATTATATAATTAAAAATTATTCTAAGCGCTTTACAAGTAAAATACATGTATACATACAAAACAGTTACAAAATGTTTAAAAGGAAACAGGCATTTAAAAATCAATTATCAATTAGAATTGCACATTAAAAGGTAAAAATTAAATAAGTAAATATGATTCTGGATTAAGACAAATAATAATTTAACACAATATGATTTTAGATTGAAAGAAATAAAATTTCATCACGATGGAAAGTTTGACTTAAAATAAATTAAACTAAAATATTACTATTAACTTCGATAAACAAATATATACACGAACAGCAGTTTGGGGTTACCGATAAATAGTTCAATAAAACACATATAGTAACTGTAAATAAATCGAAACAACAGTCAGTAAAAACAAAATATGGAAACACTTAAAAAGCAAGCTTAAAAAGATGAGCTTTAAGGTCTTTTTAAAAAATGTCCTCAGAACTCTAACATTTCGTAAATTTGAGGGCAGACTGTTCCAAAGAGTGGCTGCTGATTTGTCAAATCGTCTCTCACTGTATGTTTTTGTGCGTACATCGTTCGGCACCTGAAGGAGGTTACTACTTTCTGAGCGCAAAGTTCTAGTAGGCTTGTAGATGGAAACAAGATCCTGTAGGTATACTGGCGCTTTACCATGAAGGGCTTTGAATACATAGAGTAATATTTTGTACTGACAGCGATATTGGATCGGAAGCCAATGCAGAGACATTAAAACAGGTGTAATATGTTCATGTTTCTTTTTCCTGGTAATGAGACTAGCCGCAGTATTTTGAACACGCTGCAGTTTTGTTATAATGCTCGAATTAACACCATGTAGCAATGCATTACCATAGTCCAACCGTGATATTACTAAAGAACACACCAACGTTTTACAAGCGTTTTCGGTAATGTGTGTTCGAATACGTTCTATGTTGCGAATTTGGTAAAAGCAGGCTTTGCTGATAGAACTAGCTTGATGCTCCATACTTAGAGACTGATTAAAATACACACCTAGGTTTTTTACACAAGAAACATCGCTTATAATGGTTCCATCGAACGCAAGTCGAAAATCTGCCAAACTACTTAGTCTGTGTTTCGGAGTAAATACGATCAGTTCCGTCTTATCCTGGTTGAGCTTAAGCAGATTAGAACTCACCCATGCACTAATGTCTGAGAGACAGTGTTCTAACCTAGTTGATAACTCCGACCAGTCATCGAGTGGCTTAATCACAAGATAAACTTGGGTATCATCAGCATAACAATGATGTGACATATTGTGGCGTCTGCAGATTTCGCCTACTGGTTTTGAGAACATGCAGTAGAGTTTCGGTCCCAGAACAGAACCCTGAGGCACGCCATATTGAAGATGCCTATCATCGGAAAGTACAGTGCCAATGGCAACACTTTGAGTTCTGTTTGTCAAGTAAGATTGTATCCATGAAAGGGCTGTTCCGGATATTCCGAATGAGAATTCAAGTCGATTTAGAAGGATATTATGATCAATGACATCAAATGCCGCTGATAAATCTAACATCAAAAGAACGGTACAGCAGTTCTTGTCAAGAGCAGATGTTATATCATGATGCAAGCGTAAAAGTGCAGTCTCTGTGGAGTGGTAGGCTCGATAAGCCGATTGGATATTGTCACATAAAGAATTTGATTCTAAGTGACGCTCAATCCGGGAGGCAACCACTTTTTCTACTACTTTAGAAGTAAAGGACAAGTTCGAAACAGGACGGTAGTTTTTCATTACTTCTTTATCTAAGTTATATTTCTTTAGAAGTGGTCGTACTATTGCTCTCTTAAACGCTTGTGGCACAGTTGCTTCAGATAACGATTTGCTAACAATGCTTGTGATGGTAGGGAGCAGTGTATCTAAACAGGTTTTTACAAAAGCTGTCGGTAATGGATCGAGTTCGCAAGACTTGGATGGAACTGCTGTAATGATCTTGCGAACTTCCTCACATGATGCAGGTGAAAATCTAACGACCTAACTCATTGAGCCACCCAGGCCCCCTATTTATACAGAACAATATGTTGAAGTTCAATAAGCGTTTGGTTTACACACTGTGTTCAGTGAGTGGAGGTGAAAGGTGATTGTTCAATTTGATGAAATTGTTGACCATCACTGTTTAAATTTTTATGGTATTACTAACACAATAATCTTACCATGAGGTTTAAATATGGCAAGAGTATTCAATTCTAGGGAGACATCATTTTCTATGGTTCTGTAATCTAAACTGTAAAGTTTTCCATAACACTGGAATTCATCATCATTGCACACATGCTAAAATAAATAAATCATGAAAAAATAAATATAAGTATCCAAAAGACATTACATGTACATCAACAGGTGCCCAGACAATACAACTGTTATCAAAATTTGAGTAGATCATCACTGGAAATTTTTCGAACGATATCAAATAAGTAAAAATTATGGGGCTTTCAGATGTCCATTAATGAAAATATCAGTCCTCACAATTAGCCCAGGTACTCCAGCCCAAGACCAGTAAAACTTTGTTGGACCAGTATATTTTTCAGTTTTTATTTAGACATTTATAAAAAAAATATTCAAGATTTGATTCAAACCAGTAAATTCAAAGTTTCATTTTGAAAACTACAATATGACAAAATTGTAAGGAGTTACACATCAGTGGGACCTCATCTGGTTAATTTCCAAGCAGTATTGTAAGAGGAGTTGTGGATTAAAAATATGTTCTACAGACCTGATTTTATGAAGCCAACAAAAAAGCGGAAATCGGCAAGCGGAAGTATTGAATATACTATAAAAAAGGAATCATAACAGTAAAAACAGGAATAAAAAAGCGGAATTCCGCTAAAAAGCGGAAAAAAATCAGATCTGGTTCTAATGGTTGAAAATATAGTGTAGAGTGAGTGATTGTTGTTTAACGCCAAGTGAGCAATTTTTCAGCCATATCACGACGAGAACGCCAAGTGAGCAATTTTTCAGTCATATCACGATGAGAACATGTTAATTATATTTCGATGAAACGATGATGATAATGTACATTTAGTACTAGACCAATACACTTAGGCCATGCAAAATTAATTACTTGGTTCTCAAGCCATTTTTTGTCAAAATTGATGAGGGAGGGCGGCATTTTTTTTTAATCCTTTTACTGCTGTAAAAAGTGATCTTTCTTCTTTTTTTGTGAAAAATATGGCAATGTATAAAATTTCCATTACTTTATCGAAAATTTCAATTTTATTTCTTCCGATGGTGGCAGAAACATCACAAGTGGTTAATTTTTATGGAAAAGTCCAATCTGCTGGTCTCAACGTACCATTTTTTATCTCCATAAACAATTCCAATAAGGTACAAGCTTCGGAGAAGTCCCCTATTATGTTCCCTGGTAAAACTGGCAAACATTTGTGACGAATTTGCACAGAAACGATTGACATTTTGTCTAAATGTCAAACGGAAACACGTTTTTTATTTATACATTGTCATAACGATGCTTTAAATCTCATTTAAGCATGATGCGTTTTAAAGTTTCACCGACCACGCGATATAAGAGAAAAAACAGATGTGGTTGTTTTTTCTGTATGGACAGCGTTACCGCATTTAAAATTGTTATTTTACTATTTTTGCAATAAAATCAGCAATGCGGCGACAAATTTCCACATGCGGTCTGGCCTGAGAACCAAGAAATTAACTTTTTATTGCCTTAGTTGGATTTTTTATAGTGCTAAATCACTGAAATAAGAGTCCACATGTAGAAATGTGGCACCACTTTGACACATTATCCTGATTCTGAACCAACCAGTCTTAGCTCTTACACCTTAATAGTGTGTATTTAGCAGAGAAACAGCAAATACAAATCTCAGTCTTTCAATTGGTTCAAACCCACACTAACCATTCCACCACCATTGTAGTACTCAAATCTATTAAAAGTAACAAGACTTTATTTTGCTTAAAATTTTAAATTTCATGAGTATTTGTGCACACTGTTGAACATTTCTGACCTGTATTAGTTGAGATACAAGACTTTAAAGTGAGCAGAGTAAAACTTAGTTGTTTTACTTTTATATATGGTATACTGTATATAATTAAAGGGATTTAGGGCATTTTTCAGCAATGATTGTTTTTTTTACTGGTGCCCTTTGTGAATAAAAAGAGCATTTTTTTTGTAAATCTTGTTACTTTTATGTCGACTATAAACTTGACAATAATGTACATTAATTCGAAAGAAAAAAAAATAGTTCTGAAGTTTACTCAGTGCGTCAAGTATATATTGAGTTCAGTAGCTGAATCAGTATAGTGTAGTTCAATCATCAAGCTTTCCTTCCCTGAACTACAGTTTATATTTATAGCTATTTATATATATAGCTACCATAACGATAGGATTTGTCACAGATTCAATACAAAAAGATATTTATATGAATGGGATTAATAGTGTTGATTTCCTGTCATTGACAAGTATGTTTGGATAGTTGATAGAAGTTGTATGTTACTTCTTATAAGATCTGTAAGTGAATGAGGAAATTGATGTCTTCCAATAGTTACTCACTGTTTATATATTTGGTGTGTGTAAATATATATAACTACACTTAGTGCATGACTTGTCATGAATATTTTGTGGTATTGGAAAAGTTGTGACTCACATGATGAACAAAAACAAACCTTTTTTTTTAAACTAATAATGTAATTTACTACATAAAATTAATACAATGGGTAGTTTGGAAATAACTTGACAATTTTTTTTTCTGATGTATCTCAAAGAAAATTTAATTTAACCAACAACCATTTTATTTATATCAATTTCTGTCCAGTCCATGCACATATAATTTTCATGTCAATTTTTTTAAACATAAGGTAAAAAAAAATGGTGAAGCAGCAACTGTTTCTCTTCCAGAGCACCTGAGTACAACCCCGATTGTTGTTTTTTTGCAGGGTTCATGTTGGTCAATCTTCATGGTGGATTGTTTAACCGTTTAACTCGTGGAATCGAAATAACATATTATTTAAAAAAAAAAACAATTATTGTTATTACAGAATTCTAAAATACTACTTTTTTCAAAAATATGAATAGTGACAAAAAATGACAGTGTACAATAAATAAGAACAATATGGCACACAGTAACTAATACGTACCCGGATTTCTTTCATTAGAGATGTAGCTAGGCCATCTTTACCTATCAAGACTAGGTTAAGGGGAGAGCACTCTGTAGACTGGGATTTTGTCTGTGGCTCTGGCCTGTATAAAATATACAATTCAATTCAATTTGATATTTTACTATACATTTGCTTGCAATAAACAGTCTAAATTTTTTGCTTGTTAGCAGACAATATCATAATAAACAGTCAAAATTTCAATAGTTGATAGTTTGTTAGTTATTCAAAATAAATTAAGTTTGTGAAATTATCTAGTAAAAATATTCTATAACAATAACAAGCATATTTAAATGTCAGGCATGATAGCATTAATTTTTGTCTCATAAGTTTATGACTCTGTTTATTAATTTATATTTAAGAAGTAAGATCATCTTTATCAATTCAACTTATTTTTCGTATCAGTATTTCAGTTAAAATTGCACAGTTAAAATAATGAAAATCAGTTCAAAATAAAAGGTTATTTTATAACTTTTTTTTTTCTTCAAATTTCTATTACAAAAATAGAATTGTAATATTAAACAAATATTAGTTTTGCTGCCTGTATCTAAATAAAGTCCATCAACATACTTTTTGTTTTTCTATCATAACTGCATACATTATTTTGAAAAAAATACTATGTTTGTTTGATGGTGATTAAAGCCACTTTCAACAATATTTCAGTTATATCGTGGCAGTCAGTTTTATTGTTGGTGGAGGAAACCAGAGAAAACCACCGACCTGTCGCAAGTTACTGACAAACTTTATCACATAATGTTGTACACTTTGCCCTGATCGAGTTTCGAACTCACAACATCAGTGGTGATAGGCACTGATTGTATAGGTAGATGTAAATCCAACAACCATACGATCACATCCACGAAGACCCCAAAATACTCTGTACATTATTTATTCATTACACATTCTACTTTTTTAAGATTCTACAAAAAGGAATTTCACAGTTGACTTAAGCATAAATTCCATTATTTTCACTGAAAATGACATTTATTTTTTAACATACCTTACAGGCCGAGAAGCCAGTAACAAATGAACTTTATTTTCTGCACATTTTTCACGGAAATGACACCTGTCTTTTGACGGACATTCCATGAAGCCTAAATGGTTCAAGAGGATAATTTTTCTCTCTTCTTCAATTCTGTCTAACTTTCTATACCTAAAACACAATATATATGTATAGTTACATTCTAGTACAGTAAAACCTGCCTAAACCGATCCCCCTTGGGACTGAAGAATTTGTTCAGTTTAGACAGGTGTTTGGTTTACACAGATTCAAGTTACATAGACATTTAGTAAATGGGACTGCAGTCTGTGTGGTTTAAGCAGGTTTTCGGTTTACTCAGGATTCAGTAAATGGGACTAAAGTCTGTCTGGCTTAGGCAGGTTTTCAGTTTACTCAGGGTTCAGTAAATGGGACTAAAGTCTGTCTGGTTTAGGCAGGTTTTCGGTTTAGATAGGTTTCACTGTACAACAATACAAATTAAAAATCAAATACTTCAAAACAACGTTCTAAATATATCGCTTTATCTTTTTAATGATTATTATTTTATTTATTTGTACATATATTTTGATTGTTTTTAAATAGACAAGTATGTTTTATTTCTAAGGGTCTTGTAGTTGTCTTATATTAGTTAATAATAAAATTGGTTCATGCCATGATACATGTATAGCCCACATACTGTTAAAGTTGACATTAAACTCCAATAAATCAATCAAAACACATTCAATTAAAACAATTCAAAATAAAACATACTCAAATTGTTCAAATTTCAAAAGAAAAACAAATCTGTACATTATCATTTTTATGAGTGTACTTGAGGAAGGTTATTCCAGAAACATGTCATTTTTATGAGTGTACTTGAGGAAGGCTATTCCAGAAACATGTCATTTTTATGAGTGTACTTGAGGAAGG
>MJUT01062450.1:98273-108305 GCA_002080005.1 Gigantidas platifrons | reverse complement strand
TCTCGTATGGCCATGACATAATATGATCTCGTATGGCCATGACATAATATGATCTCGTATGGCCATGACATATGATCGTACAATTTTTATAGTCAATTAAAAAGCAGTTAAAATATATTCAAGATAAAGTACTAGTCTGTGAAAATATAAACAGGTATATCGTACCTTTCAATAAGGGACAATGAAAATATAAACAGGTATATCGTGCCTTTCAATAAGGGACAATACCAAGTACTTTTACCTGCCTAAAATGGTCATTGGTACATACAGATTTTATAGAGTCATGTATAAGAAATTCATGAAAATTGCTCCAATTTTAATCAAACTGTCAATAATAAAGTACAGGTATACTTGAAAAATGTTGAAAGTCCTGTGTATGTAGCAGTTTAAATAGGATGTATAAACATTTAAATTTAAGAACAATTACCTGTTAATTTCTATCCCATCATTGTATATACACCAACCATTAACTAAAGTACATCAAGATGAGGACCCATTGTGTAACAGTATACAGGTCAATATTTTATTGTTAAAACCTAAAAGTCATCACATAAAACCCAGTATTTGTTTTCAAAATATTTAAATTTATCAATGGAGACACAAAAATATTACTTAAAGAAATTTACTAATATTGTGTTCAAATAACTAAGTATTCTGAATAAACAATCGGATCTACAATGTAAACTACTCCTTCAAATATATATTGTGTTTTCTAATAGTAATAGATAATCATCTCTTAATCACCGGTATTGATTTCAAAGTGTTACATAAAAAATGTATGTCATGCATGAATGAACGCCCGATCAAGATAATGTAGGTAATTTTATGAATGAAATACATTTGTAATATACCAGTGTTTATATATATATACATCTATATAGTAGATAATCTGTACAAGTTTTAATGAATGGGTGCAGCAATTCATTGATTAAATTCACATGTACTATTTTGTGTATTGGTATTGATTGCTTATTAAATCATAATTATTAGAATGCATGGTCAATGATTTGTAATTATTCAAGATAGATACCCAATACATACATGTTACTGTAAAATTTGTATGGAGTTCTCCTTTATTTTCCTCAACTAAAAGAATGTATATCTATTTATAAAAATAATCAGTATGGTCTACCCTTACCAAGAGCCGTTTAATACAATTATTTTGTATCTATACTTGTTGCAGTAGCAGATCCAGGGACATGGCTTGACCCCCCTCCCCCCCCCTTGTTCATCCTCGATACAAGACCTCCTCCCTTCTGGAAATTCCAGTTGTGGTGCCTGCATTGGGTCTTCAAGAAAAATACTGTATCTACCCTCGGTAAGTTCAAAAGATTTTTTTGGTATTCCTGTCATAATCTACACATTTCTATATTTCCCTGGGGTCCTCATGATGAGTCCTCAATAAATTTGTCCAACTACAGTGTTAATTCTTTAACAACTTCTATATTGATCATGAATTCAATATCATGGGGTCCTTAACAAAAAAAAACCCAGAAAAACCTACGGAAAATCCGGATACACCTTTTTTTTGTATGTCAAATAAAAATCCCCTTACAAACTTGAAGATACATGTCTAGCCTTAGATTTATATATAACATAAAGGTACTCTACACTAGACAGCCATGTCATCACATCCTCTTGAGTTTAAATGTAAATATATTGTGAAAAATTGAAACTTCTACCATTCTTACCCATCACTTAAAACATTTTGTTTTTGTAATAAAGTACGTGTGTCAGTGGTTTTCTCCAGGTATTCAGGTGTCTTCTAATAATAAACGAGTGCCACAAAATAACTGAAATATTGTTGATAGTGGCGTTAAACAACACAACTCTAACCCATCACTTGGACAGATCAGAAATAAAATACCACGTACATCTTAACTAGATTTACCTTCTAAATATTGATAATCTGTCATTGGTTAACACTGAACTAACTATATACCTGTTAGTCAAAATAATCCTGATTTAAAAATAGAACAAAAATTTACCACTTCAGTAGCCATAAATTATTATTACACATTTTCATTATTAGCATCAGCTCATATATTTCACTATTGTGTGTGTCATAAGATAATTACTAACATATTTTTATCATCTCTATGAATGAAAATATATTATAAAATTTAGGAAGTTCACCTATATATAGAAGTTTGAGAACATAACAATTTTTTTTTAATAAAAATCATTGATGTTAATTTTTTTTTAAATGAGATACGATTTTATAGTTAATCACATATAACATTTTTTTTTTAATAAATCATTAATATTAAATAAATTTTAACAACAACAAAAATAATTCCCTTAGTAATTGTTTATGAATCAAAAAAATATCTTATATAGTATGTCAACTTAAAATTGTTTTCCCCTCTTTCCAACCCTCTTAAATTGGTCAGAATTAACACTTGCACTGATCACCTGTATCTACCTGTGTGTATGCACACCTTTCCTAAGGTAGAAACAGATGACTAATGACTGAAATTCATTTGAAGGATCAATTAACAGTGAATCAATTTTACATGTTCAAAAATCAATTTCTGTGTAACCTACCATATTATAGTAAAAAAAGAAGTCAATAAAAAGAAAAAAAAGATTTACTCCAGTCAATGATTAGTCATGGTACATTGTTACAGAATAAAAATACTACATGATGAAATCACATACCTGTGCTATATATATACAAATGGTACTCCCCATTTAATTCTTAGTGGGGGAGGGGACGGAGGGGAGGGGTAAAAATTCATTAGCTTTGTTAGAGAATAAAAATACTAAAATGGCATTAAACACTATAAACAAACAAGCAAATGTTACTCCATATTAAATTTTTAGGACGGGAAAAGGGAAAGGTTAAATTTCCTAATCTTACAGAACTTCAAGATTCATTTGTTTTGTTATCTGATAAGATTCCTGATTATTTTTGTGTCCTATTTTTTTTCCACACTATCTGTAGAGCATATACATTTTACTATATGAACCCTTATAATATAAATATAATTAACATAAAGCTCTATTAACCAAATTTTATATTTTAAATTTTCTTATAAATTTAATAATAGTTTAAAAGGGCATTAGCTACGATTTTGACCAAAAAATTATATGTTTTGGAAATTGGTAAATAGCTTTAAAATGATGAAACAAGGGTAAATATTTCACATTAAACAGCTTATCGAACCACTTTCCGCCTTTTGAGAACGAAAATTACCATCGATTACTTATTTGCTTGCAAGCAAATAATTTGACCTCGCTTTTTCGGTATGCAATTGACCTTACTAGTGACAGGTAAAAACGAATAATTTGTATTTTGTCACTTATTAACTACCAACTTGCAAGGTTCTTTGTCCGTAATTAACACCAACTAAAAGCAGATTCACAAAAAATAAGAAATAAGTGCATTGTTGTACTGATTTAATGACGATTCGACAAACTCTGTAAACAATGTCGATAATTAATCAGATGAAGTCCATTTCTTGATCGATCTCAAAACACGAGCAGTTGCATGTTTTTTTCCCGATGCGTGGACATTTCATAACATTTATAAGTTACAGAAACACGTTTTACTAAGGCATCAATCATATCTGATAGTTTCTATGGGTAACAAAAATTTACGATTTGTCAGATAATGCCCCTTTAACATATTACAAGCAAATAAAAGAAAAAAATGTTTTACGACTAATTTTGTTTTTGTTTTGTTATTGACACCTCCAGATCCTTTTGTGCAAAAGACAAAAAATAGACAGATAACATGAACTGTGTACGTCTTGGTTTGGTTTATGGTGTTTAACGCCACTTAAACAATATTTCAGTTACATTGCGGCGGTCAGTTTTATTGGTGGAGAAAACTAGAGTAGACAGAGAAAACCATCGACCTGTCGCAAGTCACTGACAAACTTTTTCACATAATGTTGTTTTGAGTACACCCCACCATTAGCGGGATTCGAACTCACAACTATAGTAGTGATAGGTAATTGTAAATCCATCTATCATATGATCACGATGACCCCAACTGTCCACATACTGGACATCATATGACTACATAGTACTTCCTTCATATTTGTGGTTTTATACATGTCATGACTCTTGAAATTTTGCCAGGGATGCAAATAATCACATCCAAATATGGAAATATTAAATGAATGAAATGCATCATGAATTTATATTGTTATTTTATTGTACATTTTTTTTTCAATCAAATTATTCATAATTTCAAGGGTTTTGCTTCCTCCGGCAACAGTTTGCCTGAAACTGATTATTGTCCAGCAAAAGTCATCACAATGTAGAATCTGTTTGAAAAAAGGCCAATGGATTCCATAAGGAATTTTGGCCACATACAGTCAAGTTTATCTCGCAAAGCAATAGAAATATAATAAATCTGTCAACATACTACCTTAAAGTCTCAACATAATCAATTCAATGAAAAAAAATGCATCAAAATTGGATACAAAATTAAATTCTGTATATATGTACCTAGGGGTAGGCTTAGGGTGATGGAATTTAATGCCACTTTCAACAATATTTCAGTTATATTGTGACGTTCGGTTTTAATGGTGGAGGAAACCAGAGTACCCGGAGAAAATCACAGACATGCCGCAAGTCACTGAAAAACTTTATCACATAATGTTGTATTGAGTACACCTTGCCATGAGCGGAATTCAAACTCACAATTTTAGTGGTGATAGGCACTGATTGCAAAGGTAGTTTTATATCCAACTACAAAATGTATCATACGAGCACGATCACGACGTCCCCTTATACATGTATGTACCTTCCTTGTCTTGGAACTACATGTAATGCATCTAGGCATATCCTGTAAATGACTGTCAATAACAACATTGATGCTGTGTAATTACACAATGTACATCATGAGACAGAGTTCTGAATTTTTTACAAATCCAAGCAACTGATGCAAGTACATTTTTTTACCAATAGAACCGATAACATGCAAAATCAGTCTGTGCCAAAACCACTAGCACTAAGCCCCAGTCAACTAAATATTGGTTCGGGCTAGTAAAAATTGCATAAAATTTGTTTAATCAAATTCTTCTAAATGTCGTTCCAGACAGTTTGTAAAAAATTTGTTGGCACAGACTGCAAGATGTGTTTATTCAATATTGCATAAGATTTCTTTTATAATTAGATGTACATGTACATACATGTACATGAACATATGAAAGCTATATGTATACATGTATATGTGGATACAATATTATAGAAACTTTTTTGTCACGGTTTGGTGAAGTGAAGAACATTTAAAGCCACTGAAGAATATCTGTCATTTAGATCTTCATAATTTAATAAAATTAAATTAAAGGGAAGTCAGACTTCATTGAATAAAGGTTTATAAAATAATCTTATATATAGTAAATACACAAGTCGCTTGTAGTTGTAACATGCATGACACATACAACTTACAAGTAGAAAGCATGATACCCCAGGTACTTAAATTTATAATTTGAAAACAAAATTATGGTGCAATTCTTTGTAATTTGTCAGCATGTGAGAAATATGTTTATGTCTGCTTCAAAATATAGATATTTTAACAATGCAAACGATCGGTGCAGGATATTATTAAATCACAGTGGATGTATCGTACATGTAGAGTAAAGCAAAATTTGTCAGTTACCATTTAAGTTTTAAAACTGCAAGTCTTGAACAAACACAAGTAAATACTACTTGTACAAATGTACATCTTGTACCTTTAGGATTTGATTTGATTTTATTTTTGGTGTTTAATGCCTCTTTCAGCAATATTCCAGCTATATCATGGCGACCAGTTTTAGTGGCGGAAGAAGCCGGAGTACCCGTAGAGAAACACAGACAATGGGCAAGCAACTAGAAAGCTTTATCACTTGCGGCTGCGAGTCGAGTGCACCCTTTTTTGTAATTTACAAAGCCGGGCGCGAACCCACACTGTATTGGTGATAGGCTTGTATGAGTTGTTAGGTAATCCAACTACCTAACTTGGATTGAGGGCAGTGCTATCGGATAGCTTTGAAATAGAACCACCCAATGACTATTCAAGGCTTTCAGACCAAATTTATATATTTACATTGTATACTCAGTAAAAGATTATTCAATAACAAGACACCAAAATTTCATTTACAGATTTATTTGCAAGTAGAGTGAAACAGTTGAGCAGTTTCAGAGATTTGTTATAACAATATTACCATTGTCATTGAGTTCTATGTTAAACTTTTATCTACAATGGTGGTCATCTTGGATTCTAAATACCTACCAAACACATAATTTATTGGCATAAAAAGACAGACTTCCAAAATAAAACACAAAACAAATGGTAAGGTAACTAAAACTTCGCTTTCATCATCTGTGATTTCAATCTTCAATAAAAATTTGTAAAGAATCATCCCATTATCTTTACAGTATATTTCAATTCATACCGATCAATGTTTACTTAAGTTATAAAATATTTAAAAATGTTTTCATAGCGATATAGACTGCTTCTTGCATTTCCAATCAGTACAAGCAGGAGAGAACTGAAGAAAATCACTGATCTGCCTCAAGTCACCTTCAAACTTTAACATCTAAACAGTGTTTTCTCTAAGAACAGGCAGCAGGCCAAATTGCCTGGTTCAAGCACTTTTTTGGTCGGTTCAAATCATAAATTTTATATAGAAATGTACTTGGAAATCCAAGTGTGGCCTGTTCAAAATTGCCTTTGACCTCTTACAATGAAAATTAGGGAAAACACTGTCTAAATGTTGTAACCAGCACACCAGTCTGCGACGTTAGGAACTAGTCCGATGCCCCAGACTAGTAAACTGATTTTCGGACTAGTAATTTTCCCTTACCACTAGCCCGATCAGACTATAGTTAAACATTTTACTCCCCTACCTTGTTCTCTATGATTTTTACATAAATTTTTCATAAAAAAGATAAAATTTCGAAAAAGGTACAAATGTAATAAACGTCTATCATACGAATTTTATTTGTAAACAAATACAAATAAACTGTTAGCCTTTAGTAGTTTAATGCCGGGGTAACCAGTCTGAAACCACGTTGTTCCGGTATTACGATCTGTCTTATTACCAAAGCAATATGTTTCAACATGGACATGTATTAATATTACCAACGTAGTCAAAATCGTGGTGGATCGCCATTGATTGATAGTAAAAGAACTATTAAACTTTACTAATGAGGATATCTTAAGAGATTCAGTTATTTTTTTTCAAATGAAAGTGTTTTTTTATTTTTCATTCTTTATCTCCCATTCTGCACATGGCGGTGTACTTCGGTCTTTCCGGTCTTAAGATTTATTGTAGTAACAATGCTTCGGTGGACTGAAGGGGCCAAGCCCGGCAAGGTTGTTAAGAGGAAACGTACTGCCGATGATGTTATTGAACAAAAGCGATCATACGAAGGACTACGACGACTTTCGAAAATGAGAAAAATGTTTTGTACATATTGCAGGGATGCCGTTTTTCTTGTCAAACTGAAGAACTTTTTAAAAGATTACCGGTATGAGGAATAAGACTGAAAAATAAAATATATTAACCAATTTAGTGTGTGTTATTTTGGACTACATGTAGTAAAATTATGTTCGGACTAGTAAAACTTAGTGCTTCACTAGCCCGAAGGACTAGTGGCTAAAAAAGTTTTTGGTGCAGACTGGCACATCTACCCAATGTGATGGGATCACACTCAACTTCAGTGGAATGGACACTGATTGCACATGTGGTTTGAAATCCAACTACCATACAATTACGAAATGCTACCAGTAATTTATACAAAAAATAATGCTAGTTTGAACTTTTTCATTACTGAAAGCTCCTATAGGCCATTAGTGTAGAAGAAAGGTAAAGGAGATATGATTGATATATTGAAAGCTGCAAGACTATTTTAATTAATATATTTCTCATTATTGTGATTACTGGTTTTCATGCATCGCCATGTAATATAGGGTGGATTGGTGGGTAATGGTGTTTAACCCCCATTTTAAACAATATTTCAGTTATATCATGGTGGTCAGTGTAATTGGTGGAAAAAACTGCAGTACCTTGTGAAACCTACAATGTACCGACGGACAAACTTTATCACATAATGTTGCATCGAGTTCATCTCGTCTGAGCGGGATTCAAAATCACAACATTAGTGGCGATAGGCACTGAGTGCATAGGTAGTTATAAATCCAACTACAATATGATTATGACCACAATGCCCCCCATGTCATATAACTGTAGACAAATGGACAACTGTTTTAATATCAGTATGTGCTTTAGAAAATGAAAAACATGAAATGAGGCTCCAGGGTTTCAGTTTGGGGCATTTTCTAGGCAAATGGCCTAAAGATTTTGAAAATGACCTAAACTTTGAAGACTTTTTGGACAAATATTTAGTTAAGTAAATAGGGCATGACTGATAGGAAATACAATGTACCACTTTTAGGACAATTGTCTGTAACATTATTAGGTCTAACAAAGATCATTTCCAGTTGATCTAGACCAAATCAATCCAACCCCTAATTGGAAGTTGTTCGGTCCTCATACTACTACAGATACTGGTGAATAAACAAGCTCCAACTAATACCCTTTTACCATTGCAGTAAACAGGCAATATTTGTAATGCTCAAGGCAAGTACAATTTTGGATATTAATGAGATCAAAATGCAAGCATGAGTTTTATGAAATCATTGATAACATTATAACTCATTTCTGGGGTTGGAATTATGTACAAAATGTACATCAAACAACGATCTATCAAATAAATAATGACACCTCGTCGCAGCAACCATGGCTCACAAACAGACCCCAACGAAAAAAGTTACAAAATCAATAACAATGCATTAATAGTTATTAAACCAGTGATAATATTAAACAAATGTACAGAGAAAAGTTTGGTTATTTACATGTATTAAGATGCATGGAGTGTGACAAATTTGTATCACATTTATGTCCCCGACATTTTCTAAGTAAAATAAAGAAAAAAAAATCAAGGCACTTGTAAGTAATATGTAAGAAGATGCTGTGACAGATTGTTTTCATGATGAATATGACGATGTGACACATTGTACATATCCACATGTACACATTGACGATTGAGAAAATTTAGTACTGGAATGTATTATTAGAAATGTCAGCATAAATTTACCTTATTTTACTCCTATTTTCGTTACTACTGGTTTTAAAATATAATCATTCATTCGTTATTCATTTTATCACCAATATATTCCTAATTTCAAAACATAAATATTATCAGAACAAATAACGTTGAAAAATATTGAAGTCAGTCACTTCTGATATAGTTTTCATTTCAAACCGATTTCTAGGTCAAATGACGTGTCTACGACGATTTAACAACCCTGACACTACTTTGTGGATTATTTTTATATAAATCTATGGAACTGGTTCGTGATTTTCGCATTCACATGTTGCTGTGTTTGTTTATTATGGTCTCAACACTTACAATTATTTTTCTGGTTGGACTTGACGCCATCTTGAATCTGATCTTCCTCCAAATAAGGAAGATTTTCCGGGAGTGTATACTAACCGAAACCGGATTTCATATGATTACCGTTTCCGGATTTTAGAAAATCTACAATTTTTCCAGTACTTCAAGTATTTAGACGATTAAACTCATTTTCGTCATTTTATTCAACATTCTTTAGGGAAAGAAATAACAATTGAAATAAAAACAACCAATGTACATAACTTTTCAATTCACTTTTTTACAATGCGGGTTATATAATCAGCTACGGCCAATGTATGCAATCAGGTTTATTTATGGAAAAGGATATTATATAATGCTGTTGTGGTAATGATGTAATTTTTTAATGAAGATACTGAAATGCTCAGAAAAAATACAAAATTTAGTGAAAAGTTCAGAAGAAAAAAAAACAGTCATTTAACGCATCTTTCGCCCTTCTGCAGCTTAGAAAATATAGTAACGTCCGCAAACAACACTACACAGCAACACTACAAGAGAAACATTCAGTCAAACGATTATAGCCGGCACTACACAGCAACACTACAAGAGAGACATTCAGTCAAACGATTATAGCCGGCACTACACAGCAACACTACA
>MJUT01062450.1:76679-87799 GCA_002080005.1 Gigantidas platifrons | reverse complement strand
ATACCCTCGGGGACTATAGTCCACCAGCACATGTATTGACACAGTGATAGTAACACTGACTACTGGGCGGATGATACCCTCGGGGACTATAGTCCACCAGCACATGTATTGACACAGTGATAGTAACACTGACTACTGGGCGGATGATACCCTCGGGGACTATAGTCCACCAGCACATGTATTGACACAGTGATAGTAATATACATGTAGCTATAGTCATTAATCATGCATGTTCTGTGACCACAAGCGATATTCCAATTACTTCCAATAAAACCGACTGATATCCTGGAATTGGTTGAAAATGTCTTAAAACGTTCCTCAGACTGCAAACTTGACAAGGTTGGTTATGTTATTATGCTATGGACTGTTGAGATCGCCACCCTATCATTAGCATTCTTTAAATGTGCATGGGCGCTTTCCTTGCTAAAATCTATAATCATTATGTATCAAATACGTTTTGGTTATAATAAAAAGAGATAAATACTGCAACTGGATAGCTAGCGAGTGAGTGATTGTTGCTTAACGCCAAATGAGCAAATTTTCAGTTATATCATGAACAAAACAAGTTACATTCGATGAAATGATAATGATATCTGCTTTGTACTAGAACAACACACTTAGTTGGATTTTGGGTAAACGGACGGAAAGTCACAATTTTGATAGGACAAAAAGTCACAAATCATTATTTTAATACACATAGGACAAAAAGTCACAAATCATTATTTTAATACACATAGGACAAAAAGTCACAAATTTCAATTTCAAATATACAGGACAAAGCTTGCTTGTATGTTCATGACATTTCTTTTCCCACATTAAATTCTACAGCAGATAGTTAAATTGATACATTTGATAGTGACAAGATCTTGATGCAACCTGTTTTGCTTAGGTTAAAACTATGTGGTGACCTCTGGATGTGTATTCCATCATTGTTTTTAGTGATATACTGAAATATTCATGGCATTTTGTCAGTGGTGAGGTGTAATCGATACAACATTATGTGATAAAGTTTGTTAGTGGTGAGGTGTACATCCTGCTTGTTTATTCAGAAATCAAGTTGTTGTTTTAAAAGGGATATTTTAATGATGTAAATACATTTTTGTGTATACACATACTTCCTTTAAAGCCACAACACACAAATGTAACAATCTTATTGGTTAGAAAAAGCTCACACAAGTAGAAAGGTTAATCTTTCAACTTCATCCAAAAACAAACAAAAAAATATCTTTGAAAAAAATCTCCAAAAACATTTAAAAAAAAAAAAAAATATTGATATATAAAATAAAATGCTGTGAAAAATACCTCTGCAAAAACACTTAAAAAAATATTACTGGAATTAAACATAATATTTAATATTTAGGTCGATTTTTTTTTATCAAACATTTTTTTAATTGAAAATGAACAAGTAATGAAAATTGTGACTTTTTGTCCTATTTTGTTTTACAATATTTGAGGTTGTGACTTTTTGTCCTACATTCGGATTTTGATAGTGCTAGCTCACCGAAACAACAGTCTGCGGATAGACATGTTGCTCCAATTTTGACTCATTATACAGATTCTGAACCAACTAATCTTAATGTTGCATGCTTAGCGAAGCAACAAATACCAATTTCATGTCTGGTTTGACACGACCGCGGCTCGAGCCTAAGATATACCGTATTTGAGGCAAACTCGCTAATCATCATAGGACCAATGATGAGTTCTTGGACAGCTAAGACACAACTTATGTTATAAATGGTAGATAGACATTTATATTCGCTTGATCATATTGTTTCTACAAATTTCGACAATATCACTGGACAATAAATGAACTCTTCATTGTCAATATATGTATCTATATTGGTATTGGTATGAATTGATTGTGACTAGAGCTTCTGGTAGGATATACATGATCGAGCATGCATACGGATTCGTACGGTTTACAAGAAAATTCGACCGAACCGGACAAAAAGTGCCAGTTTCCAAACTTTAAATGTTTTTATTTGTCATTGTTTTTTTGTTGCTACAAAATGCTAATTAGTTATTTATGAAAATAAATTAAAAAATAATAAAAACCTATCTAACTTTGAAAAGGGACACCAATTCCGTTATTTCCATATCCGGAAGATATAGACAATTTATATTTTTCATCTAATTTTGATGCTTTTCTCTTTGAATTGATGGTGTATGGGTTTCCAGTGACATTCCTTCTATAAGTTGTGGCTAAAACCTGATTGCAGTAAAATTGCTACAACAGGTAGTTCTTGTGATCCTATAATGCCGAGCCTAGCCTAGCCTAGCCCTATATTTCTAGATATCAGAATCCATGATGGTCACCTCAGCAGGACAGATTGAAACACTGGACCCAGTGCAAAACGTTTAAAAACATTGTTCTCTAAAACACATCAACAATTGGAAATTTGGCTGGAATGTTCTATGTATGGTCCAATTACAATCAGAAATCCAAGATGAACATTACCAAAAGACAAATTTTAACATAGAACAAAATTGAAAAATAATGAAACATTTCTTAGAAATTATCAACTTGACTGAAGCCAAACTGCACACAGTGTTCATTAGATGTTTACTTACAAAGTTATTGGATTTCTACGGATAAGCAATCAAAAATGGTGGATAAGCAATCAAAGATGGTTGTCATGGCAAGTAAAATTTCAATGAACGATTGTGGTTTATCGCCCATAGAGAACAAGTTACCTTTACATGAAATGATGGTGTCTGCTGTGTATTAAAGGCTTTAATTGGAGGTTTATAGAGCTAGGTTACTGAACCAACAGTCCATGTGTGGATATGTTGCTTCACCTAGACACAATATTCTGATTATGAGCCAACCAATCTATGCTCCTCCTCCTTGATTCTGCATGTTTAGCTGAAAAGAAACATCTACCAACTTTATAGTTTTTTTTGTTTGATCTGACCATGGCATGAACACACAATCTACCACCCTCGAGGCAAGCATACTATTACACCACAGATGTGGTAGGTCCTATATTGTAAACTGGAACTGCAAAAACATTACACTCTGCAAATTAGATCAAAGGAGTAAAAGAATACACTCTTTTGACTATACTTTAAATACTATAGGGTTATTGCATGTATATTGGTAAATATTGTCCCGAGCAGTATATCATATTGCACGAGCTTCCGAGTGCAATATGATATATTGTGAGGGTCAATATTCACCAATATTCATGCAATAACCCTTTTATGATATACATTTGTAGTAATAAATATTTTATGCCTAAAGTATTTTTATACAATTATTGTGTATTATATTATATTTAAGTGGAATACTGAACTACTTCAAATATTCATATTTGAACTAGTGCAAATACAAGGATATATTGCATGATTATTTTCTAGGAAAATATTTATTACTACATTGTATATAATAATTAATCTTATTGCAGATTGCTGGAGTAACCTCTCTCTGTATATAATATATACAAGGGGGTCATGATGGCATGGTAGTTGGATTTACAACTACCTGTGCAATCAGTGCCTATCACTTACTACTAATGTTATGAGTTCAAATACTGCTGAGGGGAGGTGTGATAGATACAACATTATGTGATAAAGTTTGACAGTGACCTACAATAGGTCAGCAGATTTCTCTTGGTATTCCAGTATACTCCCAACAATAAAACTGATCGTCACGTTATAACTGAAATATTGTTGAAAGTGGCATGTAACACCATACCACTAAACCTAACCCTATACTTTAAATATTTGATCTTATTGACCTTTGCTGGAGTAACCTCTCTCTAAATAACGTACACAGAAATATTTCAATGATGAAGAATTTAATTTTTCTAATGAATTGTTACATTCTGTTTAAAATGATTAACACCACATAATGTACATAAAATATTACGGTTATATAATAATACTTAATTTTCACATGTCTATCTTTATAATCCTTTAACTTTCATATGTCTATCTGTCCCTTGTAACAATTTAACTAAAATTTGAAAAATAATAAAATCCAAAATTTCATACATGAGAGGAACGGTAACTTAAGTTTTAGAATAAAACAATGTCCCTTATAGCAATTTAACTAAAATTTGTAAAATAATATCTTAAATTTGACACATGAGAGGAACAGTAACTCCAGTTTTAGAATAAAGCAATGTCCCTTGTAACAATTTAACTAAAATTTATAAAATAATATCGAAAATTGGATACACAAGAGGAACGGTAACTTCAGTTCAAGAATAAAACAATGTCCTTTATAACAATTTAACTAAAATTTGTAAAATAAGACCCAAAATTGGACACACGAGAGTTATGGTAAATTCAGTTTAAGATAAAATTAATCAAAACTAAATGTAATGAGTGCTCAATACAAATGTATATACTTATATTCTTAACTGAAAATGCTTACATACATGTAGGTTAACACAAGACTCTAAATATATATAATACAAGAGTCTGTTTGACCCAGATTATTAAATTAATGGTTGCTATGAGAAATAATGATTGCTCAATTATCTAAACAAAACTATTTCTGACACAACAAATGTACATGTAGCATGGAAAATGTTTATGGTTTGAAGGAGTTGGTCAAATGATGAAGCACTTATTATTTTTGTCTGTTTTCGGAATGTAAGCAAATAATGCATAAGAGAAAAAAAATAGAATAATAAAATTGCATGCAATCTTACAAAATAAGTAACTTCAATTATTTGTCTATAAATTTGTAATAGTTTTAATGTATCCAGCATCAATTCAATATTAATTAAATTAAAACGATAATTTTAACATCTACGTCACAGAAAATGATATTTCTCATCCTGAATAATTACATGAAAATCTTAACGCAACATTTTTGACAATATATTTTAATAGACAAAAAAATAGAAAATGCATACTTATAATGTTTCTTTAAAACCATAATTGAATGCTGAAAAGCTGAATATAAACTGAATAGTTTTTAATCAAGGAGAACAGTTTTACAATGATTTCAAATAAATGCGTTGAAAATGAAAGTATGAACAATTATAAAAAAAACAACATTTTGATAAAATACAACATAAATTTCTGATTAAAACAACAAATCAACTGTTTTTAGAATTCCTATCTTAAAAAACTTCTAGTATCAGTTTGTCCCAGATTAAATTATCATTCGTCCACTATGCAAGATACCAGGGGTATTAAAATAAAACATTGTTTTATATCATCCACAGTCTAATCTGAATTTCATGTTATTATACCAAAAATGACAATGTTTTCAAATTTGAAAAGCAATATTGATTTCTTAACTCTTCTAAATTAAAAACTGAACTCTTTTAAATAAAAAAAAAAAAAAATCTGAAGTAGTTAACAATTCAACTTAAATTCAACAGTACAGAAATGTTCTTTTCCAAAGAACAGATGCCATTTTAGAGTAAAAAATAAAAATAATTTCTGTCGAATTTAGACATATTTTTGTGTACATTGTATATTCATATACCTCTAAAAAGTAAATTAATGCTACACATCAATTCTTCCCTACACAGAAGTTAACAGGGGTATTATTCTAACTGAACGTGTTCTATTAAACAAGAGACAATATAAATTATCAACTGTTATGAATCTCTCTACATAGAAATGTTCCCGTCATTGTCCTGTTTATGCTTCTTGCTTTACATCATCATTTCCATGGTAATCAACACTCCTTGACCTTGATCGCGACCTTGAATTATTCCTGACATCATTATCTAACGGCCTTGAAGCTGATCGTGACCTTGACCTTGATCTTGAACGAGACCTGGATCTGTATTCCTTCCTGGGTGATTCTGATTTCTTCTTTTCTACTGTTTTCCTATCTCTGTCTGAATCTCTTCTGCTTCTGCTACGCTTGGGCGATTTAGATCTGGATCTATCTCTTTTTGGTGACCTTGACCTTAAAAAAAAGTTACTCCATTTTAATTACCTTAAAAATTTATTTTCATGCCAATTGTTACATTCATGTCTATAAGGCAAACTTGTACTTTTCTGGTCTTCAACAAAATATTCTAAGGAGTGTAGTCCTAAAAATACTCCTTTCCTTGACAATAATCTGAAATTGTACATCCAAGGATATGTCAGAAATTCTTTTCTACAAAAAGTTAAATATTCACAGAGATATACAAACAAATTACAGTTTCTAGTTGTTGGGCAATAGTTATTAACAAAATGGAATGAGAAATAAAGATGAAATTTCAATCACCTTTGCTACAAAAACTAGAGGCTCACATGAGCCTGTATCGCTCACCTGACATAACTAAGTCCTCTTAAGAATGTCTGCATGCCGAATACATCTAAGTTACTATTCAAATCCCATAGGGTTCTATGTTAAAACTATGTCTGCTCATGGCAGCCATCTTGGATGGAGGTAGTAGTCACCAGACACAATTTTAAAAGTATACTACCCAAGGACCATCCATGCCATATTTGCTTTAAATTGACTGACTGGTTTCAGAGGGAAGACTTTTAAACAATTTTCCCATAGGGTCCTATGTTAAAACTATGTCCGCTGACTGCAGCAATCTTGGATGGAGGTCGGGCTCACAGGACATAATTTTGAAAGTTGACCACCTAAGGACCATTCATGCCATGTTTGCTTTAAACTGACTTGCTGGTTTCAAAGGTGAAGACTTTTAAACATTTTTTCCATAGGTCCTATGTTAAAACTAAGTCTAGTCATGGTGGCCATCTTGAATTTCTGATCAGCAAATGATTCACAAATTTAGTACAGGATCACCCAATGATCATTCCTGTAAAGTCACAATTCAATTGGCTTAGTGGTTTCTAACAAGAAGATTTTTAAAATTTCGACCAATCAGAACACATTATGGGCCCTGGCAGCCATGTTGGATTTCCGATCAGCGCCAAAAACAAAAATCTTGTATATGACCATCTAATGAACATTTCTGCCAAGTTTGGTTCAAATCTGTTTCGTGGTTTCAGAAAAAAAAGATGAAAATGTGAAATTCCCATAGGGTCCAATGTTAAACAAAGTCGAGTCATGGCGAAACGATTCACAAGTTTAGTACAGGATCACCCAATGATCATTCCTGTAAAGTCACAATTCAATTGGTTTAGTGGTTTCTAACAATAAGATTTTTAAAATTTCGACCAATCAGAACACATTATGAGCCCTGGCAGCTATGTTGGATTTCCGATCAGCGCCAAAAACAAAAATCTTGTATATGACCATCTAATGAACATTTCTGCCAAGATTGGTTCAAATCTGTTGCATGGTTTCAGAAAAAAAGATGAAAATGTGAAATTCCCATAGGGTCCAATGTTAAACTAAGTCGAGTCATGGCGGCCATCTTGGATATGCGATCGGCACAAAAATAACAAATTTAGTAGAGGACCATCCAGTCATCATTTCTATAATGTTACAATTCCATCGGCTAAGTAGTTTCTGACAAGAAGATTTTCAAAGTTTCAACCAATCAACACATTATTGGCCCTGGCAGCCATGTTGGATTTCCGATCTGCACCAAAATAACAAATTTAGTAGAGGACCTCCCAATGAACATTTCCGCCAAATTTGGTCCAAATCAGTTCAGTGGTTTCAAAGAAGAAGAAGAAAGTATGAAAAGTTTACAGACGTGGATGACGACGACGGACGCAAAGTGATGACAAAAGCTCACATGACCCTTTGGGTCAGGTGAGCTAAAAAAAGAATGTTTAAATATGAAAAATGTCCAAAAATTGATTGTTAAATATCTTTTGAAACATAATTCAATAATAATAAATGGAATCATTTACAAATCTTTCTAAGTTGCCTAAGGTTTAGTTTCCCTTAATATCAAATAATAGTTACTTAACTGTGAGAGAAAACACACTAAAGATGTAGTATTTGAACAATTAGGAGTTAACAGCATGTGAAGGATAGGGAAATACAATCAAAGTGTTCATCATGTTTTGGTTATTTATATACTTCCTTTTTTATAATTAGTGTGATTAAGAACTGAATTAATATAGTTAATTATGGTGGTGAAAAAAGGGTTTGTTGGTTTATGGTGCTTAATGCCACTTTCAAAAATATTTCAATTATACCGGTATCATGGTGGTAAGTTTTATTGGTGGAGAAAACCACCGACCTGTCACAAGTCACTGACAAACTTGATCCCATAATTTTATACCGAGTAGACCCCTCCATGAATGGGGTTCTAACTCACAACTACCATAATATCATGACTGTAACGGCCCAGCGAAACCAGAGGCTCCCAGGAGCCTGTAATCGCTCACCTGGATCAAAGCTGCTTTCAATAAAAGAACCGCCTAGTGCACTTGCATAATATTTAGCTTTATATATTTATAGAAAGCAGCCTTGCAGTCTTAATGTATAACATACTTACAAGCCAAATGCAAAGATTATTCAAATCTATCCATGTTTACTAAAGTTATCACATAAACAAGACACAATTCTCAAAATTGGTGATTTTTCAATCAAAAACTAACATTTTCCCCCAAAACCCTTGCTTCAAATATTTCCATTTTAGAACCCATCCAAGATAATGATAATTACAAGCTACTTGCAAAATATTATTCAAATCTATCCATGTTTACTAAAGTTATCACGTAATCAAGACACAATTCTCAAAATTTGTGATTTTTCAACCAAAAACTAACATTTTCCTCCAAAACCCTTGCTTCAAATATTTCCATGTTAGAACCCATCCAAGATAATGATAATTACAAGTCACATGCAAAAAATTATTCAAATCTATCCATGTTTACTCAAGTTATCGCGTAAACAAGACACAATTCTCAAAATTGTTGATTTTTCAACCAAAAACTAAGATTTCCCCCCAAAACCCTTGCTTCAAATATTTCCATGTTAGAACCCATTCAAGATAATGATAATTACAAGCCACATGCAAAATATTATTCAAATCTATCCATGTTTACTCAAGTTATCGCGTAAACAAGAAAGTGTGACGGATGGACAGACAGACAGACGCCGCTATTATTATATCCCCTCACCGCTATCGCAGGGGGATAATAACAACACAACTGCACTGTTGTGGCCTTCTTGGTGGGAGAGCGTGACTGCCGGACACAATTTTGGAAAAGGACCATCGAATGACTATTCCATCAAAGTTTGGTTCTGATTGAGCTACTGGTTCCAGACAAGATGGTTTTTATGTGAATTTCCCATAGGGTCCTATGTTAAACTAAGTTCAGCTGTGCAGCCATCTTGGTCAGAGGGCGGGACCACCAAACACAATTTTGGAAGAGGACCATCCAATGAATATTTTATCAAAGTTTGGTTCCAATTGAGCAATTGGTTCCAGACAAGAAGATTTTTATGATTTGATTTTGATGTTTTAACGCCACTTTCAACAATATTTCAGCTATATCATGGCGACCAGTTTTAGTGGTGGAGGAAGCCGGAGTACCCGGAGAGAACCACCGACCATGGGCAAGCAACTGGTAAACTTTATCACTTGGGGCTGTGAGTCGAGTGCACCCTTTTTTTGTAATTTACAAAGCCGGGCGACCAGCGACCTAACTCATTGAGCCACCAGGGCCCCTAGATTTTTATGTGAATTTCCCATAGGGTCCTATGTTAAGCTAAGTTCGGCTGTGGGGGCCATCTTGGTCGATAGATCTTGACATACTGAACTTTTTTGTAGATTAAACTTAACATCTATCTCTGATAGTTTTTGAAATAAAGGACGAAAAGTATTAACATTTTGAAAATTTTATGAAAAAAGGGGAATAACTCCAAAATGGGTTATGGGATTTACTTCAAAATTGCAGGGTATGTAGATCTTGACATGCTGCACATTTTCGCAATTAAACTTAACCTCTACCTCTTATAGTTTTTGAGATATAAGAGGAAAAGTATCAAACATTTTAAAAATTTGATGAAAAAAGGGCAATAACTCCAAGATGAGCTATCAAATTTACTTCAAAATTGCATGGTAGGTAAATCTTGACATGCTGAACATGTTTGTAGTTTAAACATCCATCTCTTATAGTTTTTGAAATAAAGGACGAAAGTATTAAAATTTTGAAAATTTGACGAAAAAAGGGCAATAGACTGTTTTACTATGGTATTTAGTGACTGTGTTAATTAGAAATCCCTTCTACCCCACAAGACTGTTTTACTATGGTACTTAGGGACTGTGTTAATTAGAAATCCCTTCTACCTCACCATAGACTGTTTTACTATGGTATTTAGTGACTGTGTTAATTAGAAATCCCTTCTACCCCACCATAGACTGTTTCACTATGGTACTTAGGGACTGTGTTAATTAGAAATCCCTTTTACACCACCATAGACTGTTTTACTATGGTACTTAGTGACTGTGTTAATTAGAAATCCCTTATACCCCACAAGACTGTTTTACTATGGTACTTAGTGACTGTGTTAATTAGAAATCCCTTCTAACCCAGCATAGACTGTTTTACTATGGTATTTAGGGACCGTGTTAATTAGAAATCCCTTCTACCCCACCATAGACTGTCTTACTATGGTACTTAGGGACTGTGTTAATTAGAAATCCCTTCTACCCCACCAGACTGTTTTACTATGGTACTTAGGGCCTGTGTTAATTAGAAATCCCTTCTACCCCACAAGACTGTTTTACTATGATACTTAGGGACTGTGTTAATTAGAAATCCCTTCTACCCCACCATAGACTGCTTTACTATGGTACTTAGTGACTGTGTTGATTAGAAATCCTATCTACCCCACCATAGACTGTTTTACTATGGTACTTCGAGACTGTGTTAATTAGAAATCCCTTCTACCCCACCATAGACTGTTTTACTATGGTACTTAGGGACTGTGTTAATTAGAAATCCCTTCTACCTCACCATAGACTGTTTTACTGTGGTACTTAGGGACTGTGTTAATTAGAAATCCCTTCTACCCCACCATAGACTGTTTTACTATGGTACTTAGTGACTGTGTTAATTAGAAATCCCTTCTACCCCACCATAGACTGTTTTACTATGGTACTTAGGGACTGTGTTAATTAGAAATCCCTTCTACCACACAAGACTGTTTTACTATGGTACTTAAGGACTGTGTTAATTAGAAATCCCTTCTACCCCACAAGACTGTTTTACTATGGTACTTAGTGACTGTGTTAATTAGAAATCCCTTCTACCCCACCATAGACTGTTTTACT
>MJUT01062450.1:57082-75755 GCA_002080005.1 Gigantidas platifrons | reverse complement strand
CCCTTCTACCCCACCATAGACTGTTTTACTATGGTATTTAGTGACTGTGTTAATTAGAAATCCCTTCTACCTCACAATATTGTTTTACTATGGTACTTAGTGACTGTGTTAATTAGAAATCCCTTCTACCCCACCATAGACTGTTTTACTATGGTACTTAGGGACTGTGTTAATTAGAAATCCCTTCTACCTCACCATAGACTGTTTTACTATGGTATTTAGTGACTGTGTTAATTAGAAATCCCTTCTACCCCACCATAGACTGTTTTACTATGTTAATTAGAAATCCCTTCTACCCCACCATAGACTGTTTTACTATGGTACGTAGTGACTGTGTTAATTAGAAATCCCTTCTACCCCACCATAGACTGTTTTACTATGGTACTTAGGGACTGTGTTAATTAGAAATCCCTTCTACCTCACCATAGACTGTTTTACTATGGTATTTAGTGACTGTGTTAATTAGAAATCCCTTCTACCCCACCATAGACTGTTTTACTATGGTATTTAGTGACTGTGTTAATTACAAATCCCTTCTATCCCACCATAGACTGTTTTACTATGGTACTTAGGGACTGTGTTAATTAGAAATCCCTTCTACCTCACCATAGATTGTTTTACTATGGTATTTAGTGACTGTGTTAATTAGAAATCCCTTCTACCCTACCATAGACTGTTTTACTATGGTACTTAGGGACTGTGTTAATTAGAAATACCTTCTACCTCACAAGACTGTTTTACTATGGTATTTAGTGACTGTGTTAATTAAAAATCCCTTCTACCCCACCATAGACTGTTTTACTATGGTAATTAGGGACTGTGTTAATTAGAAATCCCTTCTATCCCACCATAGACTGTTTTACTATGGTATTTAGTGACTGTGTTAATTAGAAATCCCTTCTACCCCACCATAGACTGTTTTACTATGGTATTTAGTGACTGTGTTAATTAGAAATCCCTTCTACCCCACAAGACTGTTTTACTATGGTACTTAGGGACTGTGTTAATTAGAAATCCCTTCTACCCCACAAGACTGTCTTACTATGGTACTTAGTGACCGTGTTAATTAGAAATCCCTTCTACCCCACCATAGACTGTTTTACTATGGTATTTAGTGACTGTGTTAATTAGAAATCCCTTCTACCCCACCATAGACTGTTTTACTATATGTTAATTAGAAATCCCTTCTACCCCACCATAGACTGTTTTACTATGTTAATTAGAAATCCATTCTACCCCACCATAGACTGTTTTACTATGTTAATTAGAAATCCCTTCTACCCCACCATAGACTGTTTTACTATGGTACTCAATCCATGCCACACCAAACTGATTAATTACATTTTGTATTTGCTTTTTTTTTTTTTAAGTTTGTTGTGAATTTTTTCATTTAGTTTCTTGCACTTACAAACAATTCAAGAGCGGTGTTAAATATCATAATAAAGGAAAGACTACATGGTTGCTGACAAAAAGAAACAACACAGATTTGACGATATCTACATGTAGAAACCGACATAAGATATAGGATATGCAGTCAAGTGGAATGTAAAGAGGATACCGTTACGGTTCAGTTAACATACCTTGGACTTCTGCTGCTTCTGCGTCTGTCAGTTGACCTTGACCTGAACAATGGACATGACATGAATCTTTAAATGTATTCATTTATTGTTTGTTAAACTTTGAAGAAGCAGGAAGTCAACCTTACTCTTTACTTTTGTCTCTTCTCTCTCACACAAAGTCTAATGTCATTAGAATGCTTACTTTGCCCTCCTTCCCACTTATCAAACCCCCCCCCCCTTTTTTCCCTTGTCAAAATAAAACAACAAAAAACAATGTAAAAAGACATTATCAATAATCACTATTTTCTATTGTGTCAATTAACATGGTTGAAACGTTTTCTTTTCTTAATTTCAGTTGAGCTTCCTTAGCATGTGAACCTCCAAAGATCCAAGCCAACTCGTCATCTCCACTTAACAGTTTGGTTTATCATTATTTTACACCAAATTTAGCAGTATTTAGAACAAATTTAATTTTAATATATGGAAATATTGGATGATATGAAATTTCAGGTAAAAACTTATTTGTCGGTCAGAAAAAAAAAAAAAGAAAGATTTCAGGTAAAAACTTATGGTACACACCTTCGACTTTGTTTCGGAGATCGAGATCTAGACCTGGAATAACTTCTCCTCCTCCTAGTAGATCTTGAATCTCTGTCTCTGTAATAGATAAATACCAAACCCTTCCTTATTCTATTTCTTTATAGAAATTAATTAGATATAATATGGATACTTTTTTTTTAAAACATTTTTCTCATTTGAAAATACTCAATTATTTTCCTGTCAAGGGAAAAATTAAAATTGAAAAGGACATCCAGTGAAAGATTTGAACTAAAATAATAAGTTTAAGATAAATACAGATTGATTGATTAATGTTTAACACCAACAATTATGGTATTGATAAATACAGTATTCAAATGAACATTATATAATACCACAATTCAGATAGAAAACTATACTAGCCTGGATTTTGTAAATATGTTGTTAATTTTGGATGGTTTACTTCTTAATGCAGATTCTTCCCTTAACAAATCAAATTTGATTAAAAAAAATATCCATGTTTATGGTTTACTTAACATGCTAAATGTATCTTTGTACAAATGTATATACCAGTATATGTGTAACCACCTTTCTAGCAAAATATTTTTTTTTTATATCTTTTCATCAGAACAAATGAAAGTAGCTGTTTATAAA
Source organism: Gigantidas platifrons (assembly GCA_002080005.1). NCBI lineage: Eukaryota > Metazoa > Mollusca > Bivalvia > Mytilida > Modiolidae > Gigantidas > Gigantidas platifrons. Next base: position 73,005 of record MJUT01062450.1, on the reverse strand, counting down.
ATGTGAACTTGTTGTACACGGCCATCGTTGGTTACCCACAGCTGATCATACTATGTGAACTTGTTGTACACGGCCGTCGTTGGTTACCCACAGCTGATCACACTATGTGAACTTGTTGTACACGGCCATCGTTGGTTACCCACAGCTGATCACACTCTAATACTTTCCATTTTTCACCCCTGTGGGTCATTTGAAAGAAAATGTGTCGTACTCATGAATAATTCATATTGAAGCTGATTGGCTCTTTGGCATTTCAAGGACAAAGATATTTGCACTAGACCAGAACATTATTTTACATTACTTTGATATCTTATTTGTATAGGAAACAAAAAAATATGGTTTTATACAATTTTTTTCACCTTAAATCATTAAATTAGTGTAATGTTATATTGCTATAACAACTTCTAAATGCCGGATCAGTAACCGGACAACTCCGACCATGAATGAAGAGGGGCGAGTATCGCAGCATGACCAGCCATGGGTTCCTGACGTGGTACAGGGCATACATCATTGGAACTATTTCAGCTTTTGAATTATATAGTCATTACGATCTCTAATTTGCTTAGGGTTTGATTTTGACAGGCTTCACTAAAGTATATCTTCATTTCTTCTTTTACAAGAAATGAAAGTAGAGACATCCATTTCCCAAAGGTTTTTTTACCCTTTCCAAACATAACCCAATACTCCTACTAGTTTTTTTAATATTAACACTAGACATCAGAAATTTACCACTTTACCATGATTGCCCCTGGTTCATAAAGCTAAGCACATGCATACAATTCAGTATAACTTTGGACAATTTGTTTAATTTTGTCGTCTGTATACATGTTCATAAATTGTCGAATCCGAAACTGACAAATATTTTTTTGTAAATTTTGTGAAAAAAAATTTGAGCACTGTCCAGTATTGTTGTAGTCCAACCTTGGTTACATATATTAAACAGATACATTAGATTATCATGCAGAATTTATTTGTATAAAGTTGTATTCAGAAACGGTTTATGTAACAGTACATACATGGGTCTTTGATGACCTTATAATACAATACCACTACATTGTATACACATTTTGCTATTTTTAGTGAAATTATTCACAGCATAATATCACTACTGGCTTTATATTTGAATAAAAATTCTGATTATTTTTTGGACTGTATGCCTTCTGGAGGAATAAAGCATTTTTGATATGCAGAAAAAAATTGACTGAATTGTTCCTTATGCAAAAATTTAATGCCAAATATTTATTTATATATAATAAAAACTTTAAACATATTTACCATACGTTTCGACCGACAAGAAACCTTCTTCAGTGGTAACTGATAACAGAATGACAAAAACAAATAGTATGGCTATATGGCAACACAACATTACAATATTCTGGCTGTTTCTTGAAGTACAATATATATTTAATGTCACTCATATTGTAAATTTACACCATTTTGTTGCAATATATTTAATTTTTTCATCCACAATGTTGCTTCTATTTTGCAGCAAGTGTCATTCTTATACAAGGTTGCTTGTCTGCCAAACGTTTGAGAAATGTGTTTTTCAAAATTCAGGTGGATTTTTTTTGTTATTATCAATTCTCTGATTTATGTACAAGAATTAACTTTAATAATTTTTTTTGTATGATTCTTTTCTGTATTCACATGTGGTAAGATTGGGATTTGTATAGAAATATCTTAACATTTTGATGAACTCTGAACTTGATTATCAGCATATCTATGACTTACAGCTTATATTTGTCCTTTCATTGTTTTTTTTTTGTTCAGACATTTGACAATACTTACCTGTTTTCATTTATAAAACATAACAAACTCAACCAATATGTGACAATTCAAGCAATGACATTTCTCGCTCATCACTTACAACCATTTATTTTTCACCAATGGTTTTTCCACCCAACCAAACGGCTCCTTCACACAGAGGGAACCAATCATAACAACCATGTCATTTCAAATTCAAATTTTGACCAATCATCACCAATATCACCATAATCACATGACCACTCTTTGATCTGACACATATCACATGACCATTACCACATTCCTGACAAAAATATTTCACATGTAAGTCAAATTTATTCAAATTTAGGCATCTGCCTCAATGTTAGATAAAAACAAAGGTACTGCAATTGAAGATTCTTGGTTAGCTAATTGTGTTAGTAGGAAATCTTGCAGCTTTATCACCAAGGAAACAATTTTAATATAATGGAAGCTACATGTTATGGACTTGTGCTGATTATATACATTAAATGTGTATTAGTATACAGGTATATTATTATATATATAAGGTGTAATATTCAACAATTGTTAAGAAAGAAAAAAAAAAGAAGAATATTTTTATATCAACTCAAATGAATGCTTTTGCATACAGCAAAAAAAAATTAAAATACTATTATATATATGTTACAGTAGAGCATGTTTTACCTCCGAAAAATGCAATGTCCCCGATGGGATTCGATCCCTGGACCTCTCGCATTGTAAGCCACCGCACCACCAACTGAGCTAAAGGAGATCTCCACTAACGCAGTTAGCAGAGGTGGTTATGAACCTACTACAGTTCTTATAACCGTAGGTAGGGGGTGTTCCCATACAGAACCCTTTACTGGCCTTTCTTAATTTGCATTAGGATTAATCACATCACAAAATGTCTAGATTATCTAGCATGTCTGCCAGTTGTGATGACAATATATTTTGACTATCAAACATGTGGGAACTATGATCACAAAATGTCTACTCCCAAGCATGTAGGTGAGTTGTGATCACAATACAACTATCGCGCATGTCTGAGTTGTGATAAAAAGTGAAAAAAAATGCCTGGACTAACAAGCTTGTCCGAGCTATGATTATAATACATCCAGTATCAAGTATGTCTGGCAGTTGTGATCACCTAATGTCTAGACTTAATAACAAAGTGATCCAATATGTCAGTCCAATACTATAAATTCTGATTAGATATCTGAGTCTTTTCGGTATTAAAAATTAGAAATAACTATTCAATTTCAAGAATATATTAGAAACAATGCTTCTTTGTAATTCAGTAGTACAAAAGGGATATCAACAATCACTATTTAAGTCATAGACACAAAAAAGTACAAAAATCACAAACCTTTCTTTTGATATTTCCATAATTAATTCTTGATTCAGATTATCTCAAATAAATTCTGTCTACAGAAATGGCATTGACACTTTAACCCTCCAATTATTTTATAAAATTGTGATAATGTAATTATTGGTGACACCTTGACATAATTTTCTTCCATAATTTGTCTTTTTATTAGACTTGTTATATTTATTTTGTACAAATTCCTAAATACGTTTGGAAACTACTAAATAATAGGCTAGAAATAAAATAAAACATCATTAAATAATTCCCTATTTATACATATAAACCCTTTAATGTACTTTTCAAAGAAAGTTACAAGGATGAAATGATATTCCAAAAAGAAAAATGGCTAAGCTTTTTATTCATCAAATACACTAACATCTAATGACATCTGGTATGGGATCATGTCATCTAACCTTTCTTCAGCTTTGACTGTCCAATCATTCACAAGACAATTGAATACATTGACCAATCGATCGACAGCTTTCAGCATGCGCCCTGTTTTAACACTGGTAGGCTCATCACTGACTGGTTGACAATATGAACCCTGTACTTACTCCATACTGGATGTTATTAGAAAGTTAGTGTATCACCCAACAAATTATTTTAAAAAAGAAACTGAGGCAATTTGAACATTAAAAGAAAATCAGTTACTTTAAGGAAGAATTAAGGAGGTACCATACACTTCAGGTAAAATTTGATCTGCTCGTTTAATTTTCTTATTATTTTGGCAGTGGGTTTGAATATATCCACTGTAATAAATATCAAAATTTTAACAAATTCCAACCAACAGACTCAGAGCTATAAATTCACTAACCACATAGCAACTTTTCTCTCTGTGGTTTTGATCACAGAGATGCTTAAAATCTGCATACAAACATCATGTAATCAAAACGCTCAACTGATTTTAAAGAGTTATCTCCCTGTAGTGTATGGTATCACCTCAAGATCTTGAATTTTGAATTTCATAATTTGAATTAAAAGATGCTATCCATTGTCATTTGAGTATGTTGTACATGTATGTGCATGCAATTTATGAAATAAGCTTTTTCAGTCATATATTGGCACAATAATAATGTGTACCATATTACATAAAAAATACTGTTGATGTCTGTTTAAAACAATAACAATGTAGGTAAAACATGATAAAAGGATGTACAGTATATTTAGAATGTTTATTAATCTATTCTAGCCCTGAAACCCTACATGCAGTGATATACATATACAGTGGAACCTGTGTAATCCGACACCTAGTGGAACCTGTGCAATCCGACACCTGAGTTTTCCTACATCCTGTGACATCCGACAAAAATTTATGGTCCCAAAGTATTTCAGTTAACTAAGAAAACCCTGAGTATTCCGACATCCTGTACAATCCGACACATTTCCCTGGTCTCTTGGTGTGTTGGATTAGACAGGTTCCACTGTAATACTATAACTGTTGTATACATATGTTAAATGCATACACAGTCTGTGCCAAAAACCAATAGCCCTATGCCCCTGTCTAGTAAAAATTGATTCGGGCTAGTAAAAACTACATAAAATTTGCTAAAATCAAAAAGAAAAAAATATTCTAAAATGCTGTTCTGGCTAGTTTGTCAAAATGTTTTTGGCTCAGACTGGCATAGATTGAAAACTAAATTCCTGTAAATAAAATCTTATGACAAGTACTTGTATTGCAAGCAAATGGTATATAAATTAAATTGTAAGGTATGACAGTATCCACGCTCTATACTAGTAAGTCTGTTGTGATGAGCAGATTCAGGAATTCAAATTCTGTCTCTGTGAACTGTATTGTTACTGGTATAAAGTCTTATCAATTACTTACATGTGGACCAATGGCAAATTTGTTACAAATGACCCACAATGCAATTAAACATCTGACAGAATTGATTCATTCATTTTAAGTCACATGATAACAGTTTGAATTTTACATTGGATGCCTAAACAACTTCATAGAGTAAAGCCATTTGAAATGGTAATATATCTTGATTTGATTTGATTTTTGGTGTTTAATGCCACTTTCAACAATATTTTAGCTATATCATGGCGACCAGTTTTAGTGGTGGAGGAAGCCGGAGTACCTGGAGAGAACCACCGACCATGGGAAAGCAACTGGTAAACATTATCACTTGCGGCTGCGAGTCGAGTGCACCCTTTTTTGTAATTTACAAAGCAGGGCGTGAACCCACGCTGTATTGGTGATAGGCTTGTATGAGTTGTTAGATCCAGCGACCTAACTCATTGAGCCACCCGGGCCCCCAATATATCTTGACCTTTGAGACAAATTAATAAAAGGTACTATCATTCACATATCAACACTGAACTTTTCTCATTGTGTGGAGTGGACACTTAAGTATTATTTTGAGGGTAACTAGGTTAAACCAGTATAATTCTAATTTAAACCTTAAAACTACCTATGAAAATAAATCAACATTAGAATTTTTTTAAGTAAATAAAACAGAAATTCCTAGTGACCTAATAATTTTGTGTTTTTCACCAAGCATTGGTAAACCCCTGGTAAACTCACAAAAGGTGCAAGTCAAACACACCTTGAGTTCATGTAGAAAAAACACTGAGCAATGATAAGTAACTGGGTAACTCACAGATGGTATACACACCTCAAGATAAGCTGGGTGTAAGCTTATAGCAATGTACTGTCTACTGTATTAATCATAATTGCTATATTTATATAACTGCCCCCTGTGGGACCATGATTGGATTAGTAAAATATTTATTTATTTTATACATGTATGTTATTGGTGAAAGGTGAGTGGTTCTTAATCCATACTCCCAAAAATTACATTTTGGATTCCCAGGTACTGATAGGTACAAAAATGTGTCTATCCCAAATTCAAAATACAGGTCTAAACTCAAATTAATGGCTTCCAGAAAAACAAGCTCATACTCTTTGGAAACAAAGACTTCTTACAAAAGAAGTACCACCTCCACTAGAAGTAGATGTGATACATAGCAACGTAGTGTGACAAAGAACATGAAAAAACTTGTTTTATTGTAATAGCTGCAGCAATCTAGTCTGAGATAAAAAAAAAATAAAATTAGATCTTAAAGCAATTAGTTAATTTTAAGCAAGATTTATATACAAAACATACGCTAAGCCTAAAATTATACATCAACTGTACCTAATGCTAATTAATTAGATAAAAAAACTAAGGGCTAAGGGAATGGGTGCTTAACACCATTATCAACATTTCAGTTCTATCATGACGGTCAGTTTTATTGGTGTAAGAAACCAAAGCACAGAGAGAAAACCACTGACATACTTTAAGTCACCTAAAAACTTTATCACATTAGAAATCAAGCTAAAAACGTTCATAGTAATATTGAAATGTTAGTGCAATCCATTTAAGTTGAAAGAAAGGCTCTGTTCAAGCAAAATTATTTGATACATGGTAATTAATATATTTAATTGCATCACTGAAATGAAATTTGACCAAATTTTTATGTACAATTGCTGGTACATTTACCATTATCAGACACAGTTTACAGGGGATGTACTGAGATTGATAAATTTGCCTCCATTAAAACAAATACATGTGGATTGTGGATGGCTTTAATCTGAAACAATTGCTATTCAAAAAAGATCTGCAATAGATTTCAATATTATATCAAACTTATTACAAATAACAGCTACACTTGAAAGCACAAATTGTAGTTTTGAAAAGCAGAAGATGCTATATCAACATCAAACATATGTCTAGCTGTACTTTGCATTGCTACTTACAGAAAAGCAAATAGCTTGTACATTCGTCATTGGGCAAGCTTTTCTAAGAAAGTAGTTCCGATGTTTTATTTTGTTGGTCAGGGACAAAACTTATTTGCTTTAGTTGCCAGCTGATCCCTTTAAAATAGCAAGATTAGTATCCCAGCAAAAATGCTTCGGGTCTAGTAATTGACTTTCCAAATGAAATATTCAAAATTTCAGTAGCCAGCTGGACTACTGTCTAAAGGCTAAATTTATGTGGTCTTGTGCTACTGGTCCCTGTTATATTTTATCCCTGTTGGTACCTTCCTGCTTCCATTATTATTTTCTGTTCACCTGTTTACTATTTTCTAACATATCTTAATGGTATACAAATAAGTACTACCTAAAATAAAGGTCACGTAATAATTTTCAAGGCTATCCATATAATACACACCTGCTCCTATTCCTCCGTCGCTGTCTCCATATTTCTACACAGTCTCGTGAAAAGTGTCCCTTCTCTCCACAAGTATAGCAACTCAGGTTTGGGTCAAAGCCTCTCCTTCTTCTTCCCCTTGTCCTGGGTCTGGCAAAGGAAACTCTGATTCTTCCCCCACTCAAAGTTCTGTAAAGACATTTTATACATTGGAGAAAGAAAATACAGACATAGCAAATGATTATTATAAGCTGCATGTACATGTATATGTATCTATTACAAAATTATGATTTTTTTTTTGTAAAAGATGTGTCTTGTCAATCCCCATTGATTTCTGAAACAGCGAAGTTGAAAAAGAGTCTCAACTTGGATCATACAAGAGGAAACAAACACTACACTGTTGTAGTTAAAACTTCTTTTGAGAAAAAGCTTTCTCGATTGTGTCATAACAATAGCACATACATGTATAAATATTGACAGACAAGTCAGAGGTTGCCTGCTATTGGTTTACATGAATGTAGCTTTACAAACTTATACGTAAACGTAAACTTCTGATTATGAGTAAACATAACTGCTATGGAGATGAAATGCCACCAAATATACAAAAGGTCAATCCACACAGAGTTACCAAAGATGAGCTCGTAGCTGTAATAAACAGAACGATCAGATTGAAAAAGTTAAATATATAATACACAGCTTTAAGAAAAAAATGGAAAGGAGAAACAGGCTCATTAAAAATGTGGTTGTTTTGGGTGGGACAGCACGACCAAACTATCTGAAAACCACTTTATCATTTTTGTTTTGATCATATTTTGTGTGTACAATTTTATATATTCTGATTGTACCTGCATTAACTCTCAACCATTTAATCTCCTCCTAACCTCTCAACCATTGAATCCCCTCCTTACCTCCCATCTATTGAAATTCTTCCTTACCTCCCATCCATTTCCTGCACAGCCCTTTCAGCATCTTCTCTGTATTTATATTTAATAAAAGCAAAACATGGGGGATTTCTGGCAACCCAAACTTCAATCAAAGGTCCAAACTTTTCAAATGCTCTGTCTAACTCTGACTTGGAAGGGTCCATTCCAAGATCTGCAACATGTATACGGTAGCCATCTTCTGGCGACACACTTCGGCTATAACTACGACTTCTTCCCCTGTTGCGTCCTCTGCTGTAGCTTCTGCTCCTGCTTCGTGACCTTGAACGACCCATTTTTTCTTTTTTCACTACTTCTTGTTCGTCTTTCTTGTGGTGTTTTTTCTCTCTTTTTGATGACCTGCAATTTAAAGAACAAAAATGAAACATTAAGTCAAAATATAATGATAATGATTCACTTTTCTTAAGAACATTAACTTACAAATGTATTATTAAGCCAACTTTGGTAAAATGTAAAACAAAATTACCCTATTGGTATCTCCAATCCTCAAAATTACCCTATTGGTATCTCCAATCCTCAAAATTACCCTATTGTATCTTCAATCCTCAAAATTCTTCTGACCTCCCTACTTTCCCTACATTAAACTATAGTATATCATAATTTAGAATCTGTAATGCTATTATTGCTATATTGTATGTTAAATTCCTGATAAAATTGAAAGATTTAATTTTTGACCACAGTACATTTCAGTTTAGACAAGACACTGATCAAAACATTTGCCATTACATGTAATACTTTTTATCTAAAAAAAATCTTTAAAATTGTCACATTATAACAGCTACAATATATAACAATTGTTATGGAAAAAAACAGTCATATTTATTTGTCTTTACCAGTACCTGTATACTGTACATCATGTACAAAATGTATAACAAAACTACACACGATAATGCAGATCTTGCTTCAACAAATTTTAAGTTATTATCCCTTCATAAAAAAATAAAAACACAGAAGTGACTTCAACATTTAAAAAAAATGTTGGTACAGTATTATAAAATAATGACATTCTATACTAGTACTATAACTATCTTCAGGACAATTGCCAGTTTTATCAAAATTTCTTCAAGACATTCTTTAATAATTGTACTAATTTTTATAAAGTTCTTCAAGACAATTTGAGATATAAGTGGGCAAATGTCCTGAAACCGGTACCTAGCTGAATTACTGCTATAATATTCTTAAATTAAATTCAAAAAGAAACAAGGCGACTTTAATTTCGCTTTTCAGTTGAGAGAGAGCGACTTCAGCTGATATAGGACGAAAATTTTGCCCACTTCGCCTGGTTTGGTGAGCCCTGCAAAAAGATCTATTCTAAAATAAAATATAGTTTTCTAACAAAGAAAATTAATTAAATAATTGCAAATCCAAAAAGATCTATTTTAAAATAAAATATAGTTTTTAAAAATTAATTCATGTCAAAATATGTTTACCTAGAAGACATTATGAAAATAAATTCCTCCTAATAGAATGGTTTAAATTCTTGTGTACTACAGTATTGACGAACTTTATGCTTAACTAGTTATTTTGTCAAAGGAATACACCAACATGTCTACGTTGTAACATAAAAGTCATATATCACTCTCTTTAGGACATGTAACAACAACACGTTTGATCAATCACGTTCTATGAAATAATAAAAGGTAACAAAAAATTGTCATGTTATACAATTATCTGAAGTATTTAACAGGTAAATAATTAGTCCTATAAAAAGTTCTTAGTTAGTTCTAAGGTAAATTTGACTACATACAAATGTAAGGGGTCAGTAAGGGTCCTCATATACACATTTTAGTTAGGGGGTCCCCTATTTCAGAGACCCTAAGGGTCCAAGTATACATTCTTAAGTCAGTGTAGGTCCCTATATCAGACCCTTGGAGTCCTCAAATGTACAGACAGATATACATTTGTATATGAAGACCCTCAGTGTCTGATATAGGGACCCTGTACTGTATTTCTTTAATCAGCAAAACTAAACACAATTAAAATGTGAGCTGATTCTGGCTTCAAATAAAGCTGCTTTGACCTGTTTAAGTATTTTCTATTTACATATACAGTAATGGCAGCCATCTTAGATGGACTGTGTACCAATAGAATAAAATGTAGAATGAGGAATAGTAACGGACCATTCCTAACAAGTTTTGTTCAGTGATTTATGAGAAAACATTTTATAATGATTTTTTTGCTTAAATACGATTTATTTCTACAATCGGCAAATGGTAAACAATCTGTTCAACTTGGGCATTGCTTTGACCTTCAGAATGTCATAAAACACAAAGTTTAATGAAAACATCATCACAAGTGCTTAGAGTAATTTTTAATTAGATAATGCGCTATATAAATACTGTAAATAATAATAATTAATCACTGTAAGTTCTGTAACTGACATTAGATATACAAATGTATTAAGATTAGTCTGAAAACAGCCTACAATTTGAATGCAATGTTGGTATCAACAAAATATGTGTATAATATGCAAAAAACTGTTTGGGTTGTGATTCCATGATCTGGTTCTACCCCCCCCCCCAACATTTTGTGCCTGTCCCAAGCTGGATTTGCAGTCATATGTAGTGTTTTTTTAATGCTCAATGTGTTGAGGTGAGAGGTGACTATTCATTTTGTTGATATTGGTGGAATTGTTGACCATGACTCTTTAATTTTTCTCCTATTAGCTTTATTTTTATTTTGGTGCAAGGATAATAACATGTTTATAAATTGTAATAAAACTAAATGTACGACAGTTGGAACAAAACAAAAACTTGCATTTCAAAATGAAGAACTATCTTTGACTATTAATTCTGAACAATTACACCATTCAGCTTGTGAAAAATTACTTGGTATCAAAATTGACTCAAATCTAAATTGGAAAAACTAAATTGATCAAAAATTTACCTTCTTTCAAAAATTAAGAAATATTTAAATCTTGAATCGAGGCAACTTTTTTTATTCAGGTTATATTTTGCCTTCAATTGATTGTTACTGTGTTGTTTGGGGAATTTGTTCACATGAATTGCATTTTTAAATTGCAAAAAAGAACAGCAAGATTGATATTAGATCAAGATCCCATAGCACCATCTGAACCTCTATTTAAAAAATTGGGATGGATGAGTATTGAACAAAGAATCAAATATCTTCATGTTTCTAAATGTCTAAAGAATGAAGCACCTGTATATTTAAAAAATAAAATTCAATACTTGTCTGATAGAAATCCTTACGAATACTCTCCGAAATGTTGTTGGTGAAAAATTACAAATCCCAAAGGCAAAAACTGAACTTTTTAAGAAAACTTTTACATACAAAAAAATGTAACTCTGGACCAAAGCTATGGCATGAACTTCAGTTTTTGATACGGCAAGTTTCTTATCATAATGCATTTAAAACAAAAGTTAAGTCTTATTTTAAATGATGATGTACAGTACCATAAATTACCATTAAATGTTTACTAGATCTTTTGTGTATACTTATTACAATGTTTTGCTTCTTGTGTTTAACTTTTATATTATATAGAGTACTTTCGGCTGAAACACAATATAGGGCTCATATTCAAAAGCAGTGTCTTATGTGCAATATTAACCTACTTCCATTGAATTTAAAAGTATCACTTTAATATCATGTTTTGGATGGTGAAACACAGAAGTTGCATACAAAATTTCAAGAAGATATCTCTCATAGTTTTTGAGTAACAAGCAAAAGGTACCAAAAAATTTGCACAAATAAGGTGTTATGCTGTTGCATTTGAAATTTGTTTATTTTTACACCAAAATTTACTTTTCAAAATAGGAAAACAACAAAACTATTTTAATATAAATCTTTAGAAAAATTAATCAGGAATGATTTGATACCAAATTCATGAACATCAGACATCAATTGGAGAAATTATCAGGCTTTATCCAAAAGGTATGTTTCTATCAGAAATCTGTAGGGTCCGTAACCAGTAAAAAAATCTTCTAGAAAACACTGTCAAAAGATTGATATTTTCATGTTTGAAGATGTAAAATACACAGAGTAGTTATAATCAGTCAAAATATGAACAATTGTAGACGGAATAAAAACTGCAGAACAGAAAATATGGTTACAGACACTAAAAAAACCATGTAACTATATTTAAGGGTGTAATTATAATCTTGTGTGAATAAATGTTAATTAAAAAGAGAAATATTAACAAGTAATTCTGAGTAATCTTAACAGCATACCAGCTTCAGAAATTATAGGCTCTGCTGCAAAACTACATTGTCCTTTATTGTGTTTTACCCGTTTATTTACAATGCATGTTTAAATATGTCAATGAGGGCCTTGTGGAAGATTAGTTATTAACTAACTATGTAACCCTCTATAAATAAAGAATCTATTATTATTATTTTTAGCAATAAAATGACAGGGCCCTTATATGTAGTGAATGATTTATTCATGTCTTTGAATTAACAATAAAAATCAGCTAAAATTTAATGATTTCTTTAATATTAAATAATTATATAATTAAAATTTAAAGATTGAAATTCTTCATCTGTGGTCCGTTAGAATTTGTCAGCTTGCAGACTTGTCTTGATTACATTGTACAATCAGACTCAGTCCAATGTCAATTAATGAACAACATGATATCCCATGCTCTGGGGATCTAGCTTTGAATGTGTGGGAGAAGTGACTTAGACTGTATAGGTAGAAGTGAATACACACAAAATGTTTAACAACTTTAATTTATTATATCAAAGTAACAAGTAAAAGTAGTGAATGATTACTGAAACTTTGTGAGCACGACCAAAACCATAGGAATTACCTTAATTTACTTGCAGAGACAAATTTCATACTGCCGAAGAATTTGTTTGTACCACTGAAGGCTACCTTGAGATATGAATTGGCAAAACCTTAGGCCAAAAAAAAAAATATGTGTGTTTACGGTCACCTGACCGACCCTAACCTTTTTTATCGGCAAATATTCCACCCTAATTTTTGCTAGCGACCCTATCAATTTTTACACAGATTTCGGATAACCATTTTTGTTGTTTAATCAGCAGCAATGTTTTATTTGTTCAACAGCTAGCTTTTTGTCGAAATTGAGAGCAAAGAAGATAGAAAAAATGCATAACTCAATAAAACAACTTCAACAAATGGCTTACCGGAAATTTTGAAAATGAAACACCGGAATCTGATTCCGGAACGACTATTTCCGGTTTTACCGATAGTAAAAAAAAAAATTAATGCCAACAGACCGACCCTAGATTTTTTTGACACATGACCGTAAACACACATATTTTTTTTTTTGGCCTTATTGGTGTCACAGTGACATTTTTGTCAGTTTCATCTTAAAATGTACTTTTTCTTTTAATATTTTGTTTTGGAATTGGAGACTGAACTAGTTTGGGGATGAGATGCCAGAGATTGTCCCTGCCCAGGTCAGCTTCCAAAGATTTTTTTCAATGAATGTCCAAGACAGTTTGTGCTTGCAGCTGCCTGTTTATTGATTAGGGCATATTTACATTCAAACAACTAGATTTATCCTCCCTGTGTCTTTTAATCACATTTCACAGCTTATATTTTTGCTCATCATCTTCAGTCATCGAAGATCACTGTCAAAATCGATCCGATACTAAAATCTATGACCCAAGCCATTTAATTTCACATGTACACCATTAATAATTCTGAATTTTTATCAGAAAAATATTTTACTCAGGTTAATTAAGATTTCTACATTAAATCTGATTATTCTAATCTTAATAAACCTAAAAAAAATAACGAGAACAGTGTAGCAACAATATGTTTCCTTTATCACTTTTATTACATTTACCAACAAATAATAAATGGTTGTCACTATCGAAACAAAGAAATATTGCAAAATAATATATGAAATAATTTGTTTATTCAACTCGGTAGGTTTTCTCACTTTGTTAGCTTCAATACTTTTTTCTTTTTATTCGTTGAGATGCCACCATTTTTGTGTTGTAAAAATTTGGTACAAGTTATTTCCCTTTGGCTTTGACAAAATATTGAAAGCAGTTCTTCAATCTGAATCTATTCAAAATGATAATTGCCTGAACGAAAAGAAAATGGGGGATGCGTTTTAATGCCACCAAATGCTACATTATGTCTATTCACAGAAGTAGAAATCCACTAACTACACACTACATTCTCAACAATGTGCAGGAAAATCCGTACCTTGGTGTTATCATCAGTGAAAACTTAAAATGGTCAACATATATCAATAAAACTTGTAATAAAGCCAATGCCACCCTTGGATTCATCAGAAGGAACCTCAAACATTGCAACCTAAAATTCAAAGAAACAGCCTATATCTCCTTAGTGCACTCGCTGTTAGACTATTCAAGTACAGTGTGGGACCCACACCTACAAAAGGACATTGACCACATAGAGGATGTACAGCGCAGGGCAGCCAGATTCATCTGTAGTGACTACAAATGAACCAGTAGCGTCACCGCAATGATGAACGATCTTGGCTGGAATCCACTAAATGAAAGGAGAAAAGAACAAAGGCTTGTCCTTCTTTTCAAAATAGTCAATGACCTGGTAGCCATACCCGCTGATAATAATATTGAATGTAACCAACGTCCATCAAGAACATCCAACAGTAAACAAATCAAAGTATTTACAGCCACCACAGAGATAAACATTCTTTCTTCCCAAGAACTGTGAAAGATTGGAACACGCTAACAGAAAGTGCTGTGAGCAGCAAAACTGTAGAAGGCTTCAACCCTGCAATTTCGCACGACTAACAAGAATCTAGTGCACAAACACACTCCTGGATAACTTTTGCTCAGTGACCGAGTTAATTTCCAGTATTATACAGATAACTATTAAGTTCAAGAGGCAAGTATTTCTTCAGCTTTAATTATAGTAAAACAATGGGCTATGCACAGAATGCCAGGGTGGCATTTGCTTTGTTTAGAATTTGGCATTTTGTTTTTGGGGTAAAAGTGTTGGAACAGCTGTGGAATAAAGAATATATAAGCTTCTGAGTTCTGTGTTGCATTCCTGTCGCATTTTATATGCATTGATGGTCAAAATATGCGGAAAGTACATTAACAACGACTGTTTTTATTGATAAAATTGCAGAAACATGTGTCCTGTGCAAATTGACTGAACAAAACAAAGGTCAGGACGTCAGTAATATTATGCGCATTTTCTAATAATACCCACAATTCTTTGACAATGCTTTACATCATTAGATACACATACTACATTATATGTTTAAATCACATTGAATTTTACCTGTTTTAATTGAAATCACGCCAAAACAATGAAATATTGGCAGAGAATGAGGTGCATGCGTTTATAACCGGTGTCGTAAAATTTTTAGCTACCCTATGAAAATTAGCTACCGGAAGTTGGCATAAACTTATATGATTTATCTCCCTTGTCATGTTTACCAAACTACAAATTCTGTATTTCCAATGAAAAACTGCATGTACATATACATAAACAGAAAAAGAGTTATTGATTGACAAAGAGAGACGTATAGATCTATACAATATAAAATAAAATAAACAATAGATATTAGTGGTATTCATAGTAGAACAACAAGATGCTACCTGTATAGACAATAGACAATATTTTATTTGCACGAACACATTTACAATAAATGGTTATGGCATAAACTGAAACAATACAAAATAACAGACTCATGGAATGACAGTGGTATTTAGTACTACTAAGTATATTAAAATAGCCTCAGTTTCTAAATGGCCTTTCTCATCAAGAAACAATCATTTAAAAAATTGACTGTAATTTTAA
>MJUT01062450.1:41489-56986 GCA_002080005.1 Gigantidas platifrons | reverse complement strand
AAAGGACCATAAAGGGCTACGGTTCCGCAGCTACCTGTATACATGTCGTGATCATGTGATTAAGTTACAAACCTTTTTTTTTTTCAATTTACCAACAAAGTTAAACAATACAATACAATACAATACAAATCTTTATTAGAAAAACCAACATTAATATCGGTGTCATCCCCACAGTTAACATGACATTAAATTCAATGTACCTACATGTATACATGTATACAATGCATATAAATAAAAGAATATCACATTAAAAGCAAATGAATTATCTGTTTTCAAAACATGTTGAAATAAATTTGCATATGTAAATGGTATCATCCTTACAAGTAGGATTCAACAGTTTATTCAATACAGAAGTAGAATATATATTTCTAGGACACAGATCATTGATTTGTATATTCGTTTTTGTAAATAAATTAGAACGTAGATCTTTGAATTTTTCACAGTATAAACGAAAATGTTCTTCATCTTCTAATTCATTACAATTGGTGCATAGTCTATTTTTTCTTTCAATTTTTGGTCTAAAATATCTCCCTTTCTCAACAAGTAGTTAAACAGAGGTATCATTTTCACAGCGATTAAAAAATAGATTGGTGGACTATTTATGGTAGAATTTGATATTTATTTGATGTTCAAATTATTCTTTAAGATCACATCTGATAATGGAAATTCATTTGTTCCAAGTCCGAATTCAAATATCATGAAAAAAACGTATTTGAATTGTAGTTATTTTATATATTTATCATTAATCACACTTTTATTATTGCTAACCGTGTTACCCTCTTGAAATAAAGAAATTAACTCATTTACTTACTTATTGACCGACTGTCTTCTGAATTCAATAATAAAATGGTTTGGTTGATTTTTGGTGTTTAGCCGCGGCCACTTTCAGTAATATTTCAGCTATATCATGCCGACCAGTTTTAGTGGTGGAAGAAGCCGGAGTACCCGGGGGAAACCACCGACCATGGGCAATTAAGCAACTGGTAAACTTTATCACTTGCGCTGTGCACCTTTTTTTGTAATTTACAAAGCCTTGCGCGAACCCACGCCGTATTGGAAATACGAAATACGAAATACTTTATTAAAGAAACTCAATCATTGAACATTAAGGTTGACAAAGATCATGAGATAGTACATGAAAGAAGAATGACATAATAAAATAACAAATAAAATTATAGGCTTGTATGAGATGTTGGGTAATCTAACTACCAAACTCATTGAGCGACCCGGGCCCTCAATAATTAAATGAAATTATGTTCCATATTTAATATTGAAAGTTGGGAACTTTATTTATTACAATACTAGTATGAAAGAACGGGGTCAGACCTATAATCCGACAGCCCGATAGTCCGACAGCCATGTAGTCCGACAGTCCGACAGACTAAGTACATTTAAGGGCAGTTGTAGTATGACCGCCAGGGTTATTTTACTTATTAGAAGAACAATTGGAAATCTAGACCAATTCTCAACTGGAATAAATCAAGAATAAACTAAAAGCCCAGAGTCCTACGAATAGTTATGAATATGGGGAGCTTTCAATAACTACGACCAAATTTGACCATTTTGCTTCCCATAGACACAAAAACTATGGTGAATTTCTAAAATGATTATTTATATCTTGATTTAAACATATTTCATTGTCAAATATGTACAATAGGATTGAACTCAAGTTTTACAACTTATATGAAGTTCTCTCCAGTAACATACAAACATAGGTCTGACAGAGAGCATGACGGATAATAAGTGTATAATCATTTATGGTATAGCAAAATTAAACAATAACAGATAAGTGAAATGTTTCTTCAGTGAATCGCCTACTGTTCTTAATGAATGTCTGTACTGCTTTCGATAACAATATATTTTGGGCTTGGGTTTTATTAGAATCTCCAAATAGTAAAATTCTAATATTTCTCTGAAAATTATGGTGATGCAAAAAATGAAAGAGAGCTGTCCTCTGTTCGATATACAAGCGACAGTTCAAGAGAAAGTGGGAGGAGTCCTCCCTGGTAAATCCACAAGCACATCTCGAATCTGTTATTATATTGGATCGAAATAGATCATACTTGAGCGAGCTACAACTACGACGTAATCTTGCATATAAAATATTATGTCGTCTATCCCCGACTAAGAAATGAGCCGGAATTTTAGTCAGTACAACTTTACTTTTGAGGTTAATTTTAAATGAGTCCGATGTTCTGGTATTTCTGGTGTCATTGTCTAGACTGTTCCAAAGATTTATGACAGACGGGATGAACGAAGATTGGTATAACGATAAGCGACATCTTGGGACAGTGTAGTCATTTCTGTTTCGAACGGGGTAGTTAGTATAACATCACGAACCAGAGGGGGTAATAAGTCACACAGATAAGTAGTCCGAGATTCCTCTGCCGTTTGACGACTATTTAGAACTTGCTGTTGTCGTTGTACGACGTTCAACGACAACAGCAAGTTCTAAATAGTCGTCGAACGTCAGAGGAATCTCGAACTAACAGATAAGATGGGGCGTGTCCATGGTACATATTATACATTAAACATAATTTTTTGCGTTCCCGTCTACTTGATAATTTTTCCCATCCCGTTTCTTGATGTAAAGAATCTCTACTTGAATACGCAGTTAACCCAGTAACAATACGTGCTGCTTCTAGTTGTAATTGTTCTAGTCTGTCGTTGTCCGTCTGTGAACATTTGTCCCACACTTCGCAAGAATATTCTAACAAAGGTCTAATAAAAGTTAAGTAGATTTTTTCAAGAATTTCCCGTTTTAGAATAAATTTCAATTTTCTTAGAACACATAATTGCTTGGATGCCTTAGATAGTATGTAGTCAATATGTCGTGTCCATTTACCGTCAGAACTGAACACGATACCCAGGTGTTTATGGAAGTCAACGGATAGTATGTCCGTTTGTCCAAACTGAAGCTAAGATTTCCTTGTCGTCTATTATCAAATAGCATGATGTCAGTTTTATCTGGATTGAACGTTATTAGCCAGTCTTCACTCCACTTTTTAATGTTTGAGAGGTCAGAATTAACCATGTCCTGCAAGTTTTGTTTAGATCGTTACTAGTATGTCTGCAAAAAGTCTACATATACCGTCTGTGTGGTCAGCTATGTCGTTAATATAAATTAGAAATAGTATGGGGCCTAGCACTGATTCCTGAGGGACACCAGCGTATAAACAACCAACCTCTGATTCTGTGTTATTCAGTACAACTTTCTGTTTTCTTTATATCTTTAGGCTCTAGGGAACATGAAGCGTTTAAATTTCTGGCACTCACTTGCCTCTCATACAAAACTGGAGACTTGAGTATATCTTGATAGATATGAATCATTATGATTGATGGTACGGCCGCCATATGTACCAGTTGGATCATATTGCCTCGGCTGAAGGTTCCGGTACGTAAGTTTTTGTCTAGGCAATTCGTTTTAACAGTGGTAGGTGATTTTGACAGACATGATTTTATTTAAACTTTACTTTCAGGGATTAATATATACTGAAAGAGGTGATGAAAAAGTCATGATATTAAGCAAAATTTAATTGCATTA
Organism: Gigantidas platifrons; assembly: GCA_002080005.1. Classification (NCBI taxonomy): domain Eukaryota; kingdom Metazoa; phylum Mollusca; class Bivalvia; order Mytilida; family Modiolidae; genus Gigantidas; species Gigantidas platifrons. Next base: position 53,442 of record MJUT01062450.1, on the reverse strand, counting down.
ATGTTTGGTTTCCAACTACATCCATATTCAAGTCAAAACTGCAACTCCCCCTTTTCATATAGTCAAGATTGTTGTCTGCATTTGAACCAGTGTTTTAAGTTTTTGACTAACATTTTCTTGTGAGTATATATATTTCTTCGCTTTAAAAAGATATGGCCTATTAAAGACATGTTTTATGAGTTTACACAGTCAAACCATATAATTTTCACAATCGATAATTTAAGCTTTCTATTTGATTTTAGCACCACAATCAATCCAGTAGATACAATAATGCCAACCTCCTCTTAAAGAATTATCTCTCAGACAAATGTGTTCAGGAGGAGTGTCTCTTTCTCCTTGTATGTATCGATTGATTGATTGATTGGTGTATTATGCCAACTTTACCAATATTTCAGTTACCCTTGTATTCAAATAAATCACACCACCCACAAGCTATAGGATATTTACTCACAAATATATACAATGGTGTTACCGCATTTTTTGTCGGGTCCGTCACTTTCCTTATCATATGATAGTTGGATTTACAACTACATGTGCAATCAGTGCCTATCACCACTAAAATTGGGAGTTCGAACCCCTTTCATGCCCAGGTGTATCCCATACAACATTATGTTTGTAAGTTACTTGGGACAAGTCGGTGATTTTCTTCTCGGTTCTCCTGTACTCCGGTTTCCTCCACAAATAAAACTGACCGCCATGTGTACCATATAACTGAAATATTGTTGAAAGTGGCGTTAAATATATACCATAAACCAAACCATTCTTTGTCTAGGAAACAGTGATTCCTCACATTTGCATGGGTGAAAGGTTTCAGTATTTTGATTGATTCATGTAAATTTTATGAGTTTTTCAGGGGGTGAGGTACGCATTATTAACAAAGAAATTAAACATTTGGAGAGGATCCTGATCTGTGTTAATGGCCGAAAATTTTCAGTAAAAAAAAAAAACAAAAAAACGATAGAAAATAGGGAGCAGGTGTGTAGATCTAATTTTAACTAGACTGAAGTGTAACTGTGTAAAAAGTTATGAGTGTAACTGTGTAAAAAGTTATAAGTGTAACTGTGTAAAAAGTTAGTGTAACTGTGTAGTAGATATTAGTTGAATCGAGCTCCAACTACATGTATATATATTGTGTTGGGTTATCTAGAGGTTAGTTTGTAGTTGTATACTTTTATAAATACACTATATTCAAATAAGATATTTTATCTAATTTAAACATATTTTATTGATAAATATGCATGGATATTACAAATTGAAGGCGAGAAAGAAAACTGACGGAAAAGGGCAATTGCGTGATATACCAGGGAGCGTCTTTTTACTCAAATAAACTCAAATAAACGCATTAATATGTGTGTATGAGTTTGTTTTAGTGATTTAAATCAATATTTAAGGTTATTCTGATCAATTTTTTATTTTAAAAATGTATATAAGGTGCATTAATAGAAAATTTGGGGAACTCGCACCGAAAAGTCCCCGAAATCACCGAAAAGCCCCAGAAAACACAGAAAAGCCACATTCAATATACCTAACCCCTTCAAATGTTGTGAAAAAAATCAAGATTTAGGAAGATATGATCATGTATAACTAAATTATGGTGGCTTTATAAATATTTGTTTCAATTTTGAAATTAGTAGATCGATTTATTGGATGTCACCGTGCATTCCTATATAATCCAAGATGGCGGCTGATATGAACTTGTAGACTTGCTATACGAGTCCCTTCCTTTCTTTTAATTTTTCTCTATTTTGTCTACTTAATAAAACTGCTATTATAGAGACAACACCTGATTACTGATAGCTGTAAAAACTATAGAAAACGATTTGTTGCAGCTACGTGTATTTAATTTGATACTCACCTCACGTGCAGCTATGTTTATTTAATTTAAAACTACTAAGATATCCTACACAAGGTACGGGCATATCGTCGTAGTCCGCGAAAAAGTTATTTAAATTTTATAAAAAAAAGTTAAAACTACTACGTTTCGTCATTATACGTTTCGCTTTTTTGGGAACGTGCAAACTTCCTATCAGCTGAGTATATTTTTTCCTGGGTGTACTTGCGCTTCGTGTCCTTCAGGAAATTTAGAAAAGCAAGTCTTTTCTGATCTTCAGTTTTTTGCCTGCATAACATCTCTTGGACCGGCACTATATGAGGAGTAGACCCCTGCAAGTCGGAAGTTTCCGGCGCTGTGCATAGCCCTTCTAGCATCCAAGAATTGTATATTAACGATATTGTAGAGTTTTTCTATAAGGTCGGGGGTACTTTTTTTGAGACTAGGAAAAAACTTGTAGAACAAGCTAATAAAGCATTGCATTGTATTTATAAACTGGTACGTAATGAATCAATACCTATTAACTTGCAACTGAAAATGTGTTGACTCTATGATTGAACCTATCTTGCTGTATGGCTCAGAGGTGTGAGGATACGAAAATTTAAAAGTTATTGAACAAATTCAGTTGAAATTTTGTAAACGGATTTTAAAGGTTAGAAATACTACTCCAAATTTTATGATATAATTTTTATGGAGAACTTGGCATGGGATTCATTTTTATAAACCAGTTTCCCGTTTATGACACGGTGTATTTAACAAAATTTTACGAGACCAGTTTGTTCAAAAATGGCCGTTAGCGATATATATTCCTCTTCTCGTGGACAAATTTACTCTGTTTTCAAAAAGGATTTTTGTATTGAGAACTATTTACTTAGACTGTCGGAACACTCCAGAATTTGGATACCTAATTTTAGAACATCAAATCTGCATTTACCTATAGAAACTGGTCGTTGGTATAATATACCTCAGAAGAGCGTATTTGTCATTTAAAATCACGTCCTAATCACATTTTTGGTCACAAGTAATATTATCATTTAATAAATAATTCATTTTCACTAAGATAATAATTGTCTTTTAAATAAATCCCCCACCAGAAAAAGATATTTTTGATTTGTGGCTAAACATCTGAAATTTTATTTTGCTTTAGTGTGTGTTATTTTTAATTGGATTTGTAATTACAAAGAAACAATATTATCTTTGTTTACAACGCCATGTGTTTGCTTTTCCATGTTTTCTTCTTCAAAACATTTTTTTCTCCAAAGTGAAAAATTGCGCTCTTTTTAGATTCATCGGAAGTCATCGGATTCTTTTATTTGTCACATGTAAGTTCGAAAATCCTCGGGAAACAAGAGTTATCCGCCCTTGACCAATACCGCGGGAAATTGTGCGTGGTTCGGGCGAATAAATTCAAAACAGTCGACAAGCGGCTATAAAGCAAAAAATCACGTATTTGAAGGCTATGAATTGGCCTTTTTTTTATTCTGAACATTAAGTGTTGATCCTTCAGAAACGACGACGACAGTTGAACCGATCGGAGATGACTTTATTCACTGGAAACCAACGGGGATTCCAGACCGTAACAATTTTACGTTATTTTTATAGGGACGGTAACGGTAAGGGCAGATAATCCTGTTTGGTATGCCGCGAAATGTCAAGAAATTTTCGTGATTTGTGAAAAAAAAAATGACAGCAGGTGGGTATCTGTTACGGGCTTTTTTGAAGAATACATTGTTTTCCAAACACCCGAAATGACATTTTCATAATTATGAATAGTTAAACCTTGCGTAANTGACATTTTTCTTGATAAAAATGTGGAAAAACGTTTTGGGGTACAGGTGTTTAAATAGCCATAACTTCATTAATGTAACAGATATCTTGCTCAAATAAATTGCATTTCACTTCAGAAATGCTATTGATAACATCTGATTTCAATAAATTCTGCTCATCATTCAGCATAAATTTCCGTTACCATCCCTAATTTTTAGAAACACGAAGTGTTCCATGCTATACAGATGAAAACGGTGAGTAAAGTCGTGCAAATCGTGTTCTTTTGTATGATAGACTCACCTTATAGAGTCGTATTTTGAATGTTACGCATAGATCCAAAATGAGCCGAAAATGTAGCCTGAACTTATCGATGGTGTTTTTTTATTATGTGAATTAATAATAATTTATTTTACTGTGTGTATTTAATTATTATTATCTTTTTTATATTTTTGAAATGTAGTTGTTACCTTAAGATGGTCCTAAAGTTAGGATAAAATTTAGGACATATCTTAACTTATGAGGCGGTCGATAAACAGACTTAAGACAAAGACATGTCCTAAGTAAGACCATACTAAGATATGTCTTAGTCCTAAGACATCTTCGTTAAACAGGCCCCAGTGTTAAACAGCTCATGATGATTGGTCCATAGGAGACCTGTTGCACTGAATATAGCTGAAAAATTGCTCACTGGACGTTAAACACCAATCAATCAATCAATCATGATAATTTAATTGCTGCTCATGGTCTACAAAACACTAGAATAATTAAACAACATAAACCACACTTTCAACAATATTTTAGTTTTATTGGTGGAGGAAACAGGAATACCTGGAGAAAACCACTGACCTGTCGCAAGTCACTGACAAACTTTATCACATAATGTTATATGTCGAGTACACATCATCATGAGTTGGATTCGAACACACAACTTTAGTGGTGATAGGAATGAATTTGAATTTTGGTGTTTAACACCACTTTCAGCAATTGATATTTCAGCTATATCATGGTGACCAGTTTTCGTGGTGGAGGAAGCCGGTGTACCCAGAGAGAACCACCGACCCAGTCCAAGATGGTACATGTAACAGACATAGTCTGGCTTCAATGAGAAAATGATCCATTTATCATCTTTACAGAAACCACTTAACTGCACTGCTTACAATACATTTTCGTATTTTTCTCCTTTCGTCATTGTATTGTAATGTCCTTGGATTATTAGCTTCTGATTAGCCCTTTGGTATCATCAAACCTTTTTTTTTCTTAAATTGAATTTCAGGCTGTCAGTTTAATCATGAGTGACCCAGACAGTGCCTTTGAAGATTTAATGAACAGGGCCTTGTTCAGAATCCATAAATATAATACAAGTCTAAAGGTATGTGTTGTAATTGTCACAGATGGTCCAGTATATACAAATATTCAGAACACAAAAGTTAGCATATAAAAATTAAAAATAGGGTTAGAGTTATGTGTGTAGCTACTTTAAACAATATTTCAGTTATATCGTAGCAGTTTCATTGGTAGAGGAAACTGGAGTAATCGGAGAAAGCCACAGACCTTCCACAATTCACTGACAAATTTTATCATTTAATGGTGTATCAAATACACCGCAGGGGTGTGGAATTGCCATGCCCGACTTGTCCGACTCGTACATAGAACCTGCCGGACAAGTAGATTTTCCTGGCTAGCTTGTCCGGGGACAAGGAAAAATCAACAAATAAAAATAATTTCTAATTAAAGTACTCTGGGAAGACAATTCCTCAAATGATATTATATCGTAAATATTGACGGTTATATAGATAAATGTTGTTTTGTTTTATTGGAAACGATCACGTCAGTGGTGTTCCGAAAGCAGCTAACAATAACCAGAATTGTACAAGTTCTAAGTTGAGTATTACGACCCGATTGCAATGATAATTGTACTGCATTTACTTAACGATAACCGGGACCGTGTAACAAGTTTTTACTGGAGTTCCGAATGTGACGTTTCCTTGCTTGTCCATAGCTTTTCATAAACAAACAGGGCCTTACATCCGTGAATGTATAATACAAATCGCGTTGCAGTCGTTACAATGGACAAATATTTGATAATAAAAAAAAAGACTGGGAATGATTCTGGCTACAATGAACATCAAGAGAAAGTTAAACGCAAAACTCTAGCGGAAAAGGACACAAAATGTGAGGAAAAACAGCCAAGTGGCTAGCCGATTTCTCATGTTTACTGCTGGATTCTGATGGTGTCACATATTGAAATATCTGCAGCAGCAGAATATACTCTGATTTTGCTGACAAGAAATCATTAATGTTTATCGGCAAAATCGTGGACAGAATGGATACCTATCTTCCCACCAGTCATCTGCAAAGTATGAAGACACCACTAAAACTAAATACTAGTACATGACTGTTAAATCCATTGTAAAAGTTAATCAAAATGAACTTCATTGATATGAGATTTTCAACACAGCTTATTCTGTATCTAAAAACAACCAACTATTCTCTGACTGCATATTCCTATCTGAAATCCAAATTTAAAATGGCCTTCATTTGGGCAGTGATCACTTAGGCAGGGATGTTTGTGTTAACTTTATTAAAACTACATTTCAAATTTTACGCAATGATGTAATATAGACAATATAAACAAGTTCAATTTAGCAACTGTGTTTATAAGTATCAAATGTTTGTACAAAAACAGGACAAGTAGGATTTTGTCCGGACAAGTAACTTTTTTCAGATGACTTGCCCGGGGACAAGTAGAACATTTCAGTATTTCCACACCCCTGACACCTCTCCGACCATGAACAGGATGAAACTCACAACATTAGTGGTGATAGGCCAGGGTTTTTGCTGGTTGTGTTGGGAATTGCCACCTAACCTAAATTGGGAAATTTTATCGACAATATGAATTTGGCAATAATAAACAAAATAACTTTGCAATAGAATTTATTTCAGTTTGTCCTTTCCTTCCATGGATCATATCAAAAGCTTCCAAATTCATTTGGGTCAATCTTTACCTCAGAAGAGTTTTAATCAAATTCATATATGAAAAGCTCCTTTCCATAGAGGCAGGGATGATATTCCTCAAGTAAAGGATGGATGATTTAGTGGGATCAGTTTGAAAAAAAGTCATAATATTTACACAAATAACCTGATATGATTTAATACAACAATAATATAACCAGGGAAAACTTTGCTCATACTTAAGTGAACTAAACCTTCTCATATCCTGCTTAACCAGTCCAGTGTTGGATGATTTTCATCCAACTCTGATTTTTTTTTACGTTATTTGTGCTGAGATAAGAGTAGCGAGTAAGCAACACTATCAGTATTGTCGCCGTGAGTTTGACAATGGACTTCACAAACGCTGATTTCATCATCATTTACCAGTGTTGTTTTGCCTCTTTAGGTTTTATTTTTATTCAGGTAAAATTTACTGTTGTGACACATGTTTATGTCAAAAAAGAACGACAAACGATTGTACAGAAAAGCTTACAGATGACTGGATATGAGTGTAATCGCGTAATATAAAAAAACGTTTCTGGAAACGGTTACTAAATCCAGATTTTTACCGACAATAACTCCATTTGGGAATTATCGGACTGATTTTGGGAAAAATGGAGCCTATTTTTCATTGGGAATGCGGCCGAAATTCGGCAGTAAAATAAGGGGAACAAAAACCCTGTAGGCACTGATTGCATATAAATTTTCCTTTGAGTTAAAGGTTAAAAAAGTAAAAGGTAAAATTTATTTAGGATAATATCAATATTACATAGAATAATGACATTTAAAAAAAAAACCTAAGGGACCGACCATTTAACTTGGGTTATGATTTTTATTTTCGTTCAGAAATTTTTTTTCGGACAACACAAGTTAGAATATTTATTTTTTTTGTCGTGCAAAGCGCGAAATTTTTTCCCAAAATTTAACCTTAGGTTTTATGACTCTGAATCAGATTATTTTTTTTTTCTCCACCAAAATCAGAATATTTTTTTCAGGAACATTGGGAATCAGAATATTTTTTTTAGGAAAAAACCATACCTCCCCCCTTTAAGTTAAATGGTCGTTCCCTAAAGGTCAGTACCATAAAATATTAGATGTGAACTCTAAATTTATCTTACAAATATGCCCAATAGTGATCAGTCTGTCTGTCCGTCGTCCGTAACAAATCGTGTCCGGGCTGTACCTTTTTTGTCATTCAAGACAGGCTTTGCATATTTGGCATGTATGTAGACCACCTCCAGACGATGTGTCACGTTACCATTGTTGGTGACCTTTGACCTTATACTTTGACCTCAAGGTCAAACTGATCCTTGCGTCCATAACAAATCGTGTCCGGGCTGTAACTTTTTTGTCGGTCAAGATAGGCTTTTCATATTTGGCATGTAGGTAGACCACCTCCAGAAGATGTGTCGCATACCATTGTTAGTGACCTTTGACCTCAAGGTCAAATTAGTGATTTTACCGTAAGAAACTCATCTTGTTCGCAACATTTTGATACTACATCATTGACGCCTAAAGTGATTATTAATTGTCACTAGGGTATATGTTAGATAAGAAATCTGAGGTTAACATCAGTCTGTCCTTTCAAATTTTTTACCACAAGTTATTGAGGCGGGGCCCACAGAGATGATATCTAGATATAATAATAATTATAATAATGTCTTTTTATTTCAACAGGATGAATAGCACATTTAGTTATACAAACTAGTTTACAATGTGGTCCTGCATTATATACAGTATTTTTACATTTTTATGTCCTTGTTTTCAGACATTGATAAAGTTGACAGCCCAGGCAGGTAAAGATTGTTCAGGATTGCTTGCAGCTGTACACATTTTAAGTGAGATTTGTAGGACAATGGAAGATATTGTCTTATTGGCTAGAATAGAAGGTTAGCAAGGTGATGTCAAGGAATTAGTACCTGTCTTAAAACATGCAAGTATTGAATCAAATTCTGCATTGTTCACCCCCGCTTTATTTGTGGGTTTCGTGTTACTCAATCTTTAGTTGTGTAGCGTTTTGTAGATCATTGTTTGTCCTTTTTCGTTTGGCCATTGTGTTGTCTGTCCTTCGATATACGGATTCTGATTACCCTTTGGGTACCCCTGTTTTCCCCCTGTATCATGCTGTATTTGCATGGCTAGTTTTGAGCCATGATTTGTTTTGAAAATAATATACGAAAATGTAATGATCTGCAGGCGAAAATTAAAAAATCTGCCAATAGGAAGAAAATGTTCTGTTTTAGAAGTCATATGCATCAAACATGGACTTATCAATCAGAAAATTTAATAACAAACTGTAACAATGTGACACAGCAAGGTGTGAAACATAATGAATAATAATAATATCATATAATTATGTCTCTCCTTCGGATGAAGGGAGGCATTGTTTTAGTCTGATTTTTTCTTCCGCTTCTTCACAGCAAAGCTTCTACGGACCATAACTTTTTTGTCTTTCTAGATAGGTCAATGATATTTGGTATGTGGGTGCATGATCATAAGGCGGTTTGTCACGTACTGTAATGACCTTCGTGGGACCTTGACCTTTGACCTCAAGATCAAATAATTGTTTATTAAATAGTATTTTCTTGTCTGGGCCATAACATTTTTGTCTTTTGAGATAGGGCAATGATATTTGGTACGTGGGTGCATGACCATAAGACAGTATGCCACATACCGTAATGACCTTCGTAGGACCTTGACCTTTGACCTTAAGGTCAAATAATTGTTTTTTAAATAGTATCATTCAACTCATAATGTGTAACTTATTGTTGTACAGATGGCCGCATTAAGGGGAGACATAAGTTTTAGGTATCTAAAACAGTTCTTCCTAGTTATAAGGGGGCTGTCGTGGTCGTAATCATATGGTAGTTGGATTTACAACTAGGGTTAGGGTTATGCTGTTTAATGCCACTTTCAACAATATTTCAGTTATATCGTGGTGGTCAGATAAATTATTTTGATGTTACTGGAACGGGATTTACTTCATAGCTCACCTGACTCTAAAGCTCTTGTGAGCTTTTGTCATCACTTGATGTCTGTCATTCATTCGTCTGTAAATTTTCTACATTTAGTCTTTCCTCTTGGCATCAGTGCCTATCACCATTAAAGCTGCAAGTTCGAATCCTGTTCATTGTGACGTTTACTCGATACATAATGTGATAAAGTTTGTCAGTGACTTGTGACAGGTCTGTGTGTTTCTCTGGTTTCCTCCAACAATGAAGCTGACCACCACAATATAATTGAAATATTGTTGAAAGTGGCATTAAACATTTTCATCAAATATTCTCAAAATGACAGGTAGTTGGACTACTCTTGTGAGCTTTTATCGTCACATCAAACAGGAAAATGAGGAGTTGGTTGATATTCAACACGTCTTGAGCCAGAACATATGGTTAACCCCTTTTATAAAAATAGATGGTAATATGTGTATGAACAAAATATGTTGTGAAAATGGTGTATTTTTGTAAATGATTGAATATCAGAAACAAAATATTTTTTTTTATACCTATGAGGAATTTATGAATGACTATTATATTAGGTTATATTTGATAGAATACCACTTTTAACACTATTTCAGTTATATTGTGACTCAGTTTTGTTGGTGGAGGAAACAATTGTCCTCTCACTGTCTGTTCCACTCATATTCGGTTTTAGGTTTATGGGGTTTAACTCCACTTTCAACAATATTTCAGTTATATCGTGGCAGTTTTATTGGTGGAGGAAACCAGACTACCCGTAGAAAACGACCGACCTGCTGCAAGTCTTTTACAAACTTTATCACGTATAGTTGTATCAAGTACACCTCAAGTTGAAAAGCAAAACCCACAAAAAAACACGACAAATATTTGGTTTGTAAACCAGGCGAGCGATGCAAGACTCCTGGGAGCCTCTTGTTATATGGCCTTGCCACATTTTATCCGGAAATCTGGAAATTCCTGGCAAGACTTAATTTGGCCATGTTTTCTTTATAAGGCTCACAATATTCCAAATACCTTGTAAGGCTTATTTTGGCCATGTTTCTTTAAAAAGTTTGTTAAATGCAATGTATGAATTTGTTACTTTCAGTATCAATTTTATCTTTAGCAGGAGCTCTGGGTCAGCCTCTTCAATGGATTCCAGAAACATATGATGCCTATGTTGCCCTCGGTATCTGTAACCAGGTAGAATTCATCATTTTGTGTCAGGCTAAGAGCATTTTTGAACATACAGGTAACTTTTTGATGATATCGATGACTCTTTTGATGGTTGGAAGTTCACCGTTTTCGCTAGATACGATAACGTAACCCTCATTCCGCTTGTGCTCCATGTAGGGTTACGAATCGGTCCCATTCAACGTATGGGAGAAAAATAAAATTTTCGTTCCGTGAATATTTCAACTTTCGTTTTGCATATCTGGTCATAACTTATTATTCCCTACAATTTTTAAGTAATGGTGATACGAAATAAGTGTTACAATACCTGTTTCTACTTTCATGATCTATTTCGTATTCGAAAATTGTTTCTTGTCCGCCATGACACCTTACGTATACTCTCGCGATGGGCAAAGCTTATCCATATATGGATCTCGATGCCAAATATGGAAAACTTTTACTATGAATTTACTACGATTTTACGACAATCGATCCAAATAAGGATGTCTTCAAAACGAGGCAATTGCACGTGAAATAGCAACTTGTAAACAAAATGTCGGACAGAAAAAAGATTTCATGCATTCAAATATTCAGATGGATATAAGTCTACCATGGATTGATGCAACGTTTACTTAACACCTCAAGGTTTACCTAAATATATTTATCTTTCAACCCCGTTAATTTTTCCAACCACTTACAACGGAATTAGGACAAAAAACTGCCCGGTGTGAATCACTCCGGGCGCTGCTCCCATACATTGAATGGGACCGATTCGTAACCCTAAATGGAGCACAAGCAGAATGAGGGTTACGTTATCGTATCTACGTCTTCGCTTGAAAAAATGTGGCCATGTGAATATAAACTTTTCACATGTTAGTGTGGTAGATTATGGGTTCAAGGCCCGGTTGGCCCAAACCTAAGACTTATAAATTTGGCATTTAGTGCTTCTCTGCTATAAAGCACACAGCTTAAGGAATAATATCAGAACTGGTTGGTTTGGAATCATGATAATGTGTCAGAGTGGAGCAACATGTGTCTGGGACTATTGCTTCAGTTATAGCACTATAAAGATCCAACTAAGCATGTTGGGCTAGTACAAAGGGGACATCAGCATCATGCTTCTCATTGAAATGTGTCTAATCTTATTCTTGACATAATATAGCCAGTGATTGGGATTAAAAAAAATTCAATGGAACTATGGCCCCCTTCCCTTCCTTGTCAATGGGGCATTTTT
>MJUT01062446.1:152223-180647 GCA_002080005.1 Gigantidas platifrons | reverse complement strand
TTAAACAAGTGATATACACTAAAGGACCCCATTGGAAATAAGCGGAAACGCTTTAATGGGTTATCCTTGGAAGGATATCAACTTAAAGTGCATTTTAACCTTGATACATTGTTTTATATAATTTTATATTTGTATATTTTTAAACTATACTAGATTTAGTTGGTATCTGTCCTAAATGAATTTTACCTTTTACCTTTTATCTTAACCAAAAATATTATATATATAAATATTTTGAGGCCGATTTGACTGGAAATCGGAAGTTTCAGATACAGTTTATAATTTAGCATGGAATTGCAGGTTCAAAACTAAAAATCTGCATACCGGTACTATTTTTTCAGTTGTTCCTAACCTTAAACAGTATCCTTAAAATTCGATAATGATATGTATTATATATACCATGGATCTGACGAATTCACTTATTTAAACCAACAAATCCGAAGGATGAGTTGGTTTAAATAAGTTCATTCGTAAGATCCATGGTATATATGGTTTTTAACAGAAATCAATATTGGGTGTTTTCGTCGATGTCTGCGTTAACCATGGAATAACATGTAGATCTTTATATTAAACCATGACGTAAGCTCCTCCCACTTCCATAGAAACTTGACTATTATTCTCATGTGACGTCAAAATCATGGAATAACATCAAGATCTTCATGTTAAACCATGGTTTGTAAAAGTTCACTATTTTTAAGTTGATTACTGCATAAAAACATCAACGGAAAAATGCGTATTTATGTTACAAAAGATTTATTGGTGAAGGAAACCAAAGTATGATGAGAAAACCACACAACAGGTGATAAACATTAATTGTATACATTTTAGGTAGATGCAAGTTCAACTACATTTTGTACAAGCCACAACATTTTGTTTTAAAATAATTAACATATTCTTATAAAATTAATTTGTATTATTGAATCATGTCAACAATTTACTTTCATTTATATTTCAGACAAAAAGAAAGGGATCATATGTCTCCAAAATGGAATACAAAAAGATATCTAAGCTTATAACTAGCTTAGAAGATATATTTAAAAAACTAGTTGAAACATTTGAAGTTTGTCCAGAAATTCGGCAGATTTTAATTCTTTTAGGTGGAACTGTTCTAAGTCCAAAAGAATCATATTTGATCAGTTTCCCACCATATCATCCAGAATCAAACAATGTGTCATCTAAGTTTTGTGTGAGATATTTCTTGAGAGAACTTATTAGTCAAGACCTTGTAGGAAAGCTGAAAGATATACGAATAACAAATACTATAATCATGGTGAAAGCTCCACAGGACAGTGGAATAACATGGTTTCTTCCTAAACCAAATTTTACGATACCTGTTAGAGGGGAGCAGTTTTCTTTTAATTTGATTTCTAAGCCCAACAGTGAAGTTTTTATTCATGACCTAACTTATGATGAACATGAGGTTGAAATTTCAGGGATTGAACCTTTTGATGTATCAATAGAGGAACATATGATGAAAATGTTTAATTTAAATGAATTTGACAACTCATTTACAAATCAACATGACAAACATCCTGTATTAGCTAGTGTAGAAAAGGCTAGAAAGCTATCAGTGAATACAAATATCAGTTCAATTCATGATGAAGATATTTTACTACAGAAGGTAAAAGATGATAAAGCTGTAACAAATAAACAATCTGATGGAATGGATGAAGAATTGTCTGTCGTTGAAAAATCATTGTCAGTTGACAGAACTGTTAATTCCTGGTCTAGTGATGATACAATTCTTCAGAAAACAATAGATAGTAATAAATCTCTGTATGATGTAGACTGTATATGGTTTCAGGCACCATTTATCATCAAGGGCTATAAGGACAAAACTTCAACCAAATCAACAGATCTATTGTAAACAGATGTTGTATGGTTTCAAGCACCATTTATTATCAAGGGCTATAAGGACAAAACTTCAACCAAATCAACAGATCTATTGTAAACAGATGTTATATGCAAAATATAATATTTTTGATCTTTTATAGCAAAAAATAAATTGCATTAATAGCATATACGTCACCACATGCAGTGTCAACTTTGGTCACTACATTTTTGTATGTGGTTTCCAATGTCATTCTGTCATTAGGTTTTCTGTTTGAATAGGTCATACCAGATCTGCTGTAAATGTATATCAGAAATGGCCACTTTTTACTAAGAATATAAATTTCAATAGGTTGTACCTGTCTAGATTAGGGTCTAAATTTGAGCAAAATGGAATCTATCTACTATACATGTATCATAATGGTGATTCAAGCAATTTTAAATTGTATTCAAATCTAGTTATTAAGGGAAATAAATTGAATTTCCCATTGTAGACTGTATTAATCTTTGGACCACATAGACTATTGGATCTTCATTAGTGCAAGCTTAGATCTACATATCGCAGACTATTTCATTTTATGGGTCTTAAGAAGAAGAATTTTTTAACATTCTCCTTATTGCACTTGCAGCCAATGTTTAAGGGCTTGGGTACTTCATTTGGCTTTGAGTGTATCTGATGAAGGTTATTCTAGAAACGTGTCATGCAAACTAAATTAGATATCTACGTTTTTATTGATTTTGAGCGTACCTGATGAAGGTTATTCTAGAAACGTGTCATGTAAACTAAATTAGATATCTACGTTTTTATTTACATTTTGTATTTACTTTTTTTGTACAAGGTTTAATCTCCACTTCACAAGAATACATCACGTCAAATTACATTTACATTACCATTTGCTAGTTTTGAGAATACTATTGTTTTCCCATATATAACAGCCAAGGGTTCAGACCACATACAGGGCATTCCACTCATTTTCAAGTAGGAGGTAATAATCCTGAAGTAAAAGGGGGATCATGGAAAATAAGTATACAAAACAAAGCTGTATTTTACTTTGACATTTTCATTTTTGAAAACAAAGTAGTGGGGGAAAAATGAAATTAGACAGGCAATTTGCCTGGTGCCCAGTTTCTTTGGAGTGCCCTGACATACACCTTGAGATCTTCATTTGAGCAAGCATGAATCTGCATATCACCAACTGAGGTTATCAAAAGGGGTTAAATAGCTGTATGTATAATATTGTCTGACATGCAAATGAACAGGATATGTTTTACTGATACATGTACAAATGAAGTTTACAAATATTCAAAATAATAAATTGTTCTACTTATTATTATGCTATGCTGTTGATCATTTTAATTACTCAGATGTACACAACAGTCCTGATTGGATATTTTTAATGAACAATTACAATTTACGATTGTATATTGTTCTACTAGAAAATAAAAGACTAGAATTGTTCATTTAATTGTAATGTGATACATGTGTACTTGATTTCTACTTTTTGAATTGTAATTTACACTATAGTATAAGCATGATTAAATGTATTTTTTCAATTATTTTAGTGGAATACTTTTTTTCCCTGGTTGCCTCAAAATGTCTGATGCGCTCTTCTCGCCGACTTGTTCCTTTATTCATATGAGGCAGACTTCATACAGGGGCTTCTCAAGAAAAACGAAAAGAAGCTAGGCCGATCCTTTAATTTCACGTTCCGCTATATAAATGATGTCCTTTCACTAAATAATTCTAGGTTTGATGATTTTGTTGATCACAGCAATCCCATTGAGCTTGAAATAAAGGATACCACAGATACAGATAGGTCTGCTTCAAACCTTGACCTACACCTCGAGGGGGCCCGGGTGGCTTAGTGAGTTAGGTCGTTGGATCTAACAACTCGTACAAGCCTATCACCAATACGGCGTGGGTTCGCACCCGGCTTTGTAAATTACAAAAAAAGGTGCACTCGACTTGCAGCCGCAAGTGATAAACTTTACCAGTTGCTTGCCCATGGTTGGTGGTTCTCTCCGGGTACTCTGGCTTCCTCCACCACTAAAACTGGTCGCCATGATATAGCTGAAATATTGTTAAAACACCAAAATTCAAAAAAATCAAATGCGACACCTCGAAATCGACAGTGAGTGTCGGTTAAGAACGAAACTTTACGACAAAAGAGATGATTTCAATTTTCCCATTGTGATCTTTCCATTTATATGTAGCAACATTCCAGCAGCACCTGCATATGAAGTATATATCTCTCTGATGATACGATATTCCAGAGCTTGTGGTTCCTATCAGGATTTACTTGATAGAGGGTTGCTGCTTACAAGGAAGCTACTGAACCAAGGGTTCCATTTGGTAAAGTTGAAGTTATCACTTCGAAAATTTTACGGTTGCCACCATGACTTGGTTGACCGTTATGGAATATCTGTGTCACAAATGACTACGGATATGTTCCACTTGTCATAAACACTTCCTGGTCCTTTCCTCATTCACCAGGTTTGTAACTAGATTAACACGACGGGTGCCACTAGTGGAGCAGGAACTGCTTACCTTCCGGAGCACCTGATTTCACCCCCGGTTTTTAGTGGGGTTCGTCTTACTCTATCTAGTTTTATATGTATGTTTTGTCGATCGTTGTATCCTTTTGTACTTTTTCTTTTGGCCATTGTGTTGTCTGTTCTTCTTCGATATATGGTTTCTGATTGCCCCTTTGGTATCTTCAAACTCTTCTTACAACCAAAGTGTGGTTGTACTTAGGCAATGCCAAATAAGAAAGTCATCCAATCAGATTTCAATCTTCTCAGAAACAACTGGACCAACAGGAACCAAGCTTTGAAGGAATGATATGATGTTTGTATAAAAGTCTTTTAAAAAATCTGTTTGTCTTGATTCAGCAAAACATATTATGGATGCCAGTTCTTGTTTCCGATTTGCTGAATTTTGAAAAATCTTTTCTTCTGAAATTATATAATAGAAGTTCAAATTTTTTTTGCATGGTACAAATAATGTATATGAGGTCCTCTAGATAATCCTCATTTTGTATGGATCTGGGAAGAAAATGGCTGTTGTAGACAAATCTCGTTTCTGATTGGTGGAAATCTAAACTTTTAGATTTCTAGTATCTTAGTACAAATGCTGTTTTTGAGGTTCTCTGCAGAAATTCTTCATTTCATCTTATCTGGCAAAAAAAAATTTGCCTAGATGCTAAAACTTAAAATATATTCTTTAAAATCTGCTGGTCCAAATGATTTGTTACATAGTACAAATGATATATGTGAAGTCCTTGACAAAGATTCCTCATTAGCTGACCTTGCCAAAGGCATTGTGAGCTTTTACCATCACTTGGCGTCCGTCGTCCGTTAACTTTTCACATTTTAATCTTCTCCTGAAACCCCTCAGCCAAATGAAGTGAAACTTGGTAGGAAGCATCTATGGAATGGAATGTCCTCTCTAAAGATTGCTAATTTTTTTTCAGATCCATTAACAAACATGGCCACCATAGGCAATTCTTGTTTCTGATTGGCCGATTTAAATAAATATTCTCCTCTGAAACCGCTTGGCCAAATGAACTGAAACTTGGTAGGTAGCATCTTTGGTAGGTCCTCTATAAAGATTGCTCATTTAGTCCCGATCCGTTATCAAATATGGCCACCACAGACAATATCTTGTTTCTGATTGGTTGATTTCTTAAAAATCTTCTCCTCTGTAACCGCTTGGCCAAATGAATCAAAATATGGTAGGAAGCATCCTTGGAAGGTCCTCTATAAAGAGTGCTCATCTATTTCCAATCCGTTAACAAACATGGCCACCACAGGTAATTCTTGTTTCTGATTGGTTTATTTCTATAAAAAAAATCGTCTCCTCTGAAACCGCTTGGCCAAATGAATCGAAACTTGGTAGAAAGCATCCTTGGAAGGTCCTTTATAAAGATTACTAATTTAGTTCCGATCCGTTAACAAACATGGCCACCAAAGGCAATTCTTGTTTCTGATTGGTCAATTTCTAAATATCTTCTCTGTAACTGCTTAGCCAAATGACCTAAATTTGGTGGGAAACACATATGGGAGGTTCTGTATTAAGTTTCCTCAAAGCAGAATGAAAGTTGAGCGACACAGGCCCACTGAGCCTGTAGTTTAATATTGTTTCTGATACTTGTATGCTGAAACCTTAAAAAAAAGTCTTTGTTCAAATGATACATCAGTGTTGCTGAACGCGAGATGAACAATTTTTTATCTACCATGTACATCATGGCGAGAACAAGTTACACTTGACAAGATTATGATATCCACTTTGATTTTTATAGTGCTAGCTCTGCTCAATGAAATGACAGTCTATGAGCAGACATGTCCCTAACTCGGACACATTATCCTGATTTCGATCCAATCTGTCTTTGCTCCTTGTCCTTGTATTTATGCTGCAAGCTTAGCAGATGACAGAGATGCAGCAAATACCAATTTTAAAGTCTTTGATGTGACCCATTGGAGCTTGAACCCAGGATCTACCACACTTGAGCATGCTCACCATTATATCACCTATATGGTCTGGCTAGATTACAAATTCAAATTATACATTTGTAGGTAACTTAGTATAAATGATGTTTGTAATGTCCCCTACAGAAATCCCTCAGGTCATTTTGATATGGCAATAAACATGGCTGCAATGGACATTTCTTGGTTTTGATTGGATGATGAAACTAAAAATCACCTATGAAACTACAAGTCTCAATGATTGGTCACCTGATACATGTGAGGGTCTCTTCAAAGATCCTTCATTTTGTTTTTATTTGTCCAAAACAGATGGATGTCATGGGTAATAGCTATTTTTTCTACTTTGATAATACAGACCTTCTACAAAGATTTCTCTTTTCATCATAATCAGGAATAAATATTTTTTTCAAATCACCAACTTTGGACGATGAGCAATGAAAGCTATATATGAGGAACCTCTGGTTTCTAGATGAAACTAACCATATCAAATATAGACATGGCCATTCACTCGGACAAATCAACCTGACTCAAAGAATTCACTGAAACAACAGTCCACAAATAGACATGATGCTCCACTAAAGACAAATCCTGACTCGAAGAGCTTACTAAGAGAACAATCAACAAGTAGACATGGCACTCCACTCAGATTAATCATCCTTAGGCCAAATAAAAAAATATGTGTAGTTCCTGTTACCCTACCTACCCTAAAGATTTGTTTGCCATTTTGCAATAAGCACCATTAAAGTCACAATGTCTCCCATAGAATCAATGTAAAAAATATATATAAAATAAAATCCCTACCTACCTACCCTGTTTTTTATTTTAATGTAACCGGAACCACATACATGTATATTTTTATTTGGCCTTACCATGAAACAATAGTGCGTAACTAGACGTGGGTGCTTTACTAGAACACATTATCCTGACTAACCTACCGTAACTAGACGTGGTGCTTTACTAGAACACATTATCCTGACTAACCTACTGTAACTAGACGTGGGTGCTTTACTAGAACACATTATCCTGACTAACCTACCGTAACTAGACGTGGATGCTCTACTAGAACACATTATCCTGACTAACCTACCGTAACTAGACGTGGGTGCTTTACTAGAACACATTATCCTGACTAACCTACCGTAACTAGACGTGGGTGCTCTACTAGAACACATTATCCTTACTAACCTACCGTAACTAGACGTGGGTGCTTTACTAGAACACATTATCCTGACTAACCTACCGTAACTAGACGTGGGTGCTCTACTAGAACACATTATCCTGACTAACCTACCGTAACTAGACGTGGGTGCTTTACTAGAACACATTATCCTGACTAACCTAATAAGTAGATCTTTGTACATACTCAAGAATGCTGCATGCTTTATAGCAGAAACATAGCAAACACCATTTTTATAACCTTTTTGTTTGACGTGAATAAGGCCCGATAAGGATATTCTTTGAAAGTTTTGATTGGATGGGCACAGTGATTTCTTAGGAAATTAAAATTTGAAAAGTTACTTGATGAAGGATGCCAAGTGTGGACAAAGGCTCAAATGTCCTATGGCCAGGTGACCTAATAACAGACAGATAAATACCGGTATACAAAATGTGGGCATAAAAATTCAACATAAAATAGTTATTTTAATATTTCATGGGTAATTACAAATTTTGTACAAAGAAAAAAACAATAACAAATATAAAAAGTTGCAATATATCAGTAAATAAGATTGGGTATTTGTTGGATGTTTTTTCAATTTATTATCCTGCAGTACACCAACATCTAAACTCCTGTATGGGGTCAAGTTAGGGGTCACATTTCCAACAACCAATCACAGAAGAGCCTGCAATGGATTGAACAGGACAGTGGGTTTATGTAGGAGTACAGAGAACTTCTAAATGTTAATGTTGTAATGACCCGATACTGGAATCTGTTGGATGTTAGTGGAATACTGAAATATATAATAATAAACACAACCTATGGATCTAATATTGATTGAGTAATATCTTGATTAGAAAATTTGTTCGTATGCCTAGTCAAATAAGCAATATAATGATAGGTTTTTACTTTCTGTCCTCTACAATCATTTATTTTTAAGCTTGTTCAATAAAATGGTTCACGAAGAAGAAAAATTGTGTCCCAAGTTGCATAAATATTTTACCAAAACATTATTTTGGACTAGCAGGATTCCAGATCTCATGCCATAATGTAGAACCATATATATGCTATATCAAATTTACCATTACTTTACAAATGGGCCATAAATCATATAGGGGATCCTCTGATGTTTTTTAAAGAGATTTAAAAAATAATTGTTAATAATCACCGACCCATTGTATGCTCTCAGTTGTCAATTGACAAAGTATATGTATGTAAAACATATATCTAAAATGTTCAGAGGAGATCATACAATTACACTGCAGCACTGAATGATTCAATTTGTTATTTTTGGTACTAAATATTAATCATAAAATCTCGGGAATTATCCTGCATTGTATGTATGTAATAATTGTTGATGCTGTTGATTGCATGCAGATGGAATTAGGTGGCCATGAACATTTACCTTTGATGTAATTTGATGTCTAATTCTGATCAAACAGATGAAGATCTATGATGTTTTATAGGTTAATTACTTCTATCATGTTTTGGAATGTAATTGTGTGCCTGATTCTCCATGGAACCTGTAAAAGTTGGCCTGATGTTTTTATGGCCTTTGTCGGGAGAGGTAACAGTAGTAAATGTTCATTAAGAATTTCTTACTACATTGTAATACATCAGATAATAAAATATAGTGTATTATATGTTCAAAAGACATGAAATCACATACAAGAAGTTTCCAGTATTTGCCCCCTACAATATTTTATTTAATGAATGCTACAATTAGCTTCAACAATTTTTCAGCTATAATCTACAGCCATTTATAGTGATAGCATTTTCAAAAAACAGATTTAAAACATACAAATTAAATCAACCATAGACACTTAGCTTTCCTTAATCTATGAAATGAACACAATTAAATGTTCAGTGGTTTAATACAATTTAAGTTGAATTGTAATATATTCACCAACACCCTCTAAGTACACCTCTTTCAACAATATATTGGGTCACATTCTGTTCTTCAAAGACATAATTGGTTCAAAATTTATTTATAATAACTTTGAATACTTCTTTCCTTCCTGAATTTACAAGTAAGCTCTCTAACCATTCTACTGGTAATCATTTGGTTTTGTTCTTTTTTATTATGACTGAACTCTGAGGTATAAGAATTCCAGATAGCTTTGTCCCAAGTTCAGACTTCAATATCATTGTCAGTTCCATGTCCAAATTTTCTGATCATCTTCTGTTCATTCTTGAGTTTAGTTTTTTCTGTTCTTGTATGCCAAACCAGAACCTACAACAAGTCAAATAAAATGTATAAATTAGCAGTCATTTCTCTGATTTTATCCTGCAATCATTACATTTGTGTCCAATAAATGTATACAAAATTGTCTTTGCTTTAATTGTTTAGTATACAAATAACAATCTCCTCGTACCCGATTCGTATCTCCAAGGCCGTAACTTCCATCGAGACAATTGCCTCACTGAAAATTCCTTCATTTTTTTAAAATAAATGATTGACAAAGGTGTCTTGTGTATCCTTTTATGTTGATTTTTCCTAAGTAATATCAAGTTGTTCCAATCTTATAATAGTCAGTCTATTCCTTATGTTATTGTACGTCAGACTTCACTCAGTATTACATGTTTACATTGACGACACTTTTTGTACGAAACTGGTATTTGGTTGAAAACAGGGTCTTGTCGAAAAAGAAAAGCAGGACAATCCAAATTAGGTTTGTACAAGTTGTATGTTGTAATTTTTCATACACAAATTTCAACGTGTACATTGAACAAATTTTAAAACACACACAAAACGAAGCCGGTGGCCCCAACATAACAGCAATCACACCAAAATGTTCATCTGGATCTAAGGCATCAGTCTCCTTTCCCAATGATTCCTTGCTTCCCTTGTATCGATCCCTTTGCTTCATAGTTGCACGGGCATCAGTAGCTCAAGAGGGGTCGTCATTGGTGGCAAGATCGTCTTAAAATTGTAGGTGGCTAAAAATTCACCAAACCAGGCGAAGTCAGCGACTTCTTCGCCTTGGTTTCAATGAAATCGCCCAATTTCTGTCAAAAAGCGTAAGATTTAGTCGCCCTGTCAGTCTTTTCAAGTCCATATTTTTTTCACCAATAATCATACTTTTTCTTCAATATTCATGTAAAAGGAGCTCCCATATTCATCAAATTTAACCCATACAAGGTCTGATGTTCAATATTTTATTCCAAACTCGTTAATTGCATCCTTTTTAAGATCATTGTGCAGCACGTTCGTAAATGTGAAAGGTAGGGGAACATGAGGTAGTGGGGAAAGAAACGTTAAAATTTGGATCGATTTTCGGAAGTCTCCCAGATTTTCCCTCACTTCGCCCTTACGTCAAGAGAGAGAGGTCAAGTCGCCCTGTTTTTACTATGTGTGGTGAGCCCTGGTTGGAAGTGTCAAAAATGTAGTGAGGATTGCACGTCATTTTTTTAACTCGAAAAGCGTACACCCATAAGTCCATCACCATGGACGAACTCCGACTTTCCGACGAAAGTTGTATATTGGTCGAGGATTACGCTGTGCTATTTATATTATTTTATCCCTAGGTTTTCAGGCATCAGAATATTTTTTACCCATGTCCGTCCGTCCCAGAGTATGTTTACGTGGCATAGGCCAACAACGCCTCAACAGAATCAGTTGAAATTTACTTGCACTTCAACATATTTGTAGTTTTTATTATGTCACCGTCTTTAGGCGATGGGGGCATTCAATTTTACCGCCCGTTCGTCAAGAAGTGGTTTCTGTGCAATAACTTAAAAACACCTCAACACAATCACATTTAAATCACTTGTTTGAAAATGTTGTTAAGGACCTCAGATACAGATAAAGGTCGAATTTCATTATGTGGAGTATTTTGCATTTTTCGGTTTCTCAGCTATATGGTGCCAGACATATATTTAATGGCTCTACTTCTCGTATGCAGCGCATTTTTTTCATGGTTATTTTTTTTCATATAATTTTGGTAATCAAAGCTTTTTTTGTATGACTGCATTGATTTTCGAGTGTAAAAAGCATGTGATGACCTAAATATTGGTTTTTGGCAGATTCTTGTGGTTCTGGCATCGCCATTGAATAAGCTAGTTGTTGTATGGCCCATCGTATTGCCATGGGTCATACCTTTGTGCGTCCATACGCAAACGCAAACCCTTTGCCTCACTAGAAATGAGACCCTAGATACAGCCTTGGTCTCTGATCAAATACTATGAATTCATTGTTTGTTTCAGCAATTTTGTTTTATTTTGTGTTCATAACTCTAACACTCCATTTTATGGGGTCAAGTCTAAATTATTTTTTTTAAACAACTGAGGCATGGAAATTGGTAAAAGAGTAGTTCAAATGGCTTTATTGAATGTTCATGAGCTCAAAATCAATTTCACCATGTCAAAAAATTAGTGTTTTTTGTCATCTACAAACCTTAGAACAATTATCAGCTTTGGGTTCCAAGTCTGTCATCTTAATGTGCAGTTGTTCAAGAATTGTTGACTCAAGATAACCTCTAGGCACAGCATTACTAAACCAGGCATTTGGATAATCAAAGAACAGCTTTAAATTTATAGCAAATCCTGCCATATCCATTGGAAATGGTCGTTCAGGCTTCCAATAAGTCAACCAACTGGTTACCTGTAATACAATCGTCATGTAGTAATGGACCTTTTGCACATTCCCAGTTTGATTCTAAAATTACTCATTTTTAAACTTTTTTATGTGAGTTATTTCCCTTATGAGGAGCAAACTGGTTCCCAGTCTAGCAAGAGCAATTGAAATAACAACACATTTAACTATAATTTTCTCATAATTTGTAGATATTTCAACCTTGTAAAAAATAAGGGGATAATTTTACAGCAAATAGAAAATTCAAAAGTAGTTACAACATTCAAATTTTGAACAGATTATGGGAAAAAATGTTGGTATAAATTAGATGTACAAATGTAGGATCAGAAAGTGAAAATGAATGAGTTGTGAAATTGACCATGAAATAAAAAAACAATGGCAAACTGTTTCTCATCTTTATAATAAGACAGGGGTCCATTGGACTTATCGATCACCAATTCTTTTTCACTTCAGATTTTACCAGTTTCAACTTCTAGGACAGAATATATACAACTGACTTAACATTCACTCTACAGTATTCTACATTAAACTTTTACTTCTACAAAATATATGGCCAATAGA
This sequence comes from Gigantidas platifrons, assembly GCA_002080005.1. Classification (NCBI taxonomy): domain Eukaryota; kingdom Metazoa; phylum Mollusca; class Bivalvia; order Mytilida; family Modiolidae; genus Gigantidas; species Gigantidas platifrons. The sequence continues at coordinate 168,024 of MJUT01062446.1, read as the reverse complement.
ATATATATATATTACATTTGGCTATTAAAATATTGTGATTGAAAATGCACTTGGAACCAAGATCTAGATGTCATAAAATTTGGGGTATAAAAAAAACAAGTTGCTCATCAAAATTACCTTTCCATCTGTTACAACTGGTTTCTCATATCTAAGTCCCCCTACCAGACCTACAGGCCAAACTGTCACTTTTTTAGTGAATCTCATCTGTAAAATATAAAATTGTGGTATTATATGAAGAATAGAAGTTGCTATGAAAAAGATACATTTGTACTTACAATTGCTATAATTCTACAGATGTGATTTTTGTTTACATAAAAGAGCTGTTCACAAAACAGTACTAAAATGATTTGGTGATAACTATTCTGTACTGTAGCAATCAAATAATTTTAGAACATGCAAGTAAATTGATATATACTTACAACCTGTATCAAAATATATTCAACTTTCTGCCATATGTTATCACATACAAGGATTTATATAGGAATTTGTTTTTAAATTGAAGGCATATTTTTTAGTTTATCCATTAAAAAGATATCAATACAGAATAGACTGGTTTAATACTTTTGATAATGAACCAGAGTAAAGCACTTATTTATACTACAGTCAAACATGTCATGTGACCTTCCAAGGGAATAGTGAAATATGGTCACATAAGACAGGTGGTCACTTAATAAAGGCTTAATTGATATGAAATGCACTGTGAAGTGAAATAAAAATTAAGGTCACATAATACAAGTTATTGCTTAATAGAGGTGGTCACTAAAGCAGGATTGACTGTATCAGTAATATAGACAATGTTTTTCTATGAATGTCCTAGTTGTCTTTATATGGGAGATAACTCTATCATTATACATGTATAAGACTGCATTTATTTCATGTACAATTTAATAATTGAATTCTAAAATTAATTTTCCACTGGTATTAACTATATAAAACTAAGTTACCATGGTTAAATAATAGAATGACAAAATAGAAATTCTCAACATGACAAACTTGGAGTCTGATGAAATTAAACATATCCCCCAGGTTATTGTAGTTTTTATATAAAATGCTCCCATTGTATATTGGTATAGATTTCTCTGCTCTCTTTGACCTACATATACCAAGATTGTAACAAGCTCAACACCACTAACATACATTTCTGCCCTAATACCAAACTCAAGTGTTCACTTTTTCACACATCTACCAAAGACCAGAGGTTTGCCCAGTCAGTTTGGTATATTTGTCTGATCTCCCTCGTGATGATATACAGATGGCTAAACAACTACTCAACACCAATAACCCTGATATAGTTGTAAAATCTCTAGTAACAGATACTAATATAATGTAATACTACCTCATTAAAGATGTCTAGACTGTAAGTGTTATCATCATCAGCAAAATACACCACTCCACGATTATTTTGTGGATTTAAGTTCTGCCTGAGCCATCTTAAGGCAGCATTCCTTTGCAGTACACCTTTCGGTTTCAGCCATGTTGGATCACTTTGTTTCAGCTTGATATCAGGTGGTGTTTCCACGTTTAAATGTGTGTAAGTAATACCAGAATTCACTAGAAAATTTGTTACCAAACTTGTTTTATTAAAAGAATCTTCTATCAAAATCCAGTGAACATTTTTCAAATGTAATAATGTATGTGATAAACCAATCAAGTTGGCCTTTTGTTCAGAATAAGCATAAGTAGGTGTGACCAAGTATATGACAGGATAATCCGACAATGCTGCTCTTTCCTTAAATAATAATTTCTTTTGGCATTCTTTTAAATAATCCTTGACATCATTCAGTTCATTTGTAAGACGTTTGTTTCTCGATTCATCAGACAATTCTGCTCGAGTCTTTGTTGTCATCTTCTTTGATATTCTTAAATCCCTTTTAGTATCATCAAGTTCACCCTGAAGCTGTGCATTTTTCCATTTGTACCAATCTATCAATTCTTCTAAGTCTTCTTCTTTACATTTACTCTCACCTAAAACACATAGCAGTAAGGTATTCAATGCAGTCTGTAATTATTCTCCTTCTTAATATTTTCTCATTATTTTCAAAGACGTTGACCAATATTTTTTTTTGTACCCTCTTTGCACAAATTGGTAGTTTTTACGAGAAGCATATATAAAGAACACAAAGATAAAACATCAAACTTACAGGTAGTAAAAAATAAACAGAAAACACACATTTTTTGGCACCTAGGGGCCTCTTGATTCTGCAGAGGATTTCCAATCAAAACAAAACAACAAGTACTTTGTAGGGGATCATCTAATGAACATTCCTGTCAAGTTTGGTTGCAATTGGCTCTGAGGTTTTAGAAAAGAAGATTAAAATATAAAAATTTGCAAACGACAACAGCTACAACAGCTGCAGAAATAAAGTTACAACAATAACTCACATTACCCATTGAGTCAGGTGAACTGAAAATATTCTGAAAACTTTTGAAGAAGAAAATAAAACTGGCTTAAAAATTTAAGAATTTTAATGAAAACAAAATCTGTGCCAAATAAAAATTCTTGAATGAATGTACTGTTGGATGAAGTACTATATATTACAAATTAAATCTACCTGACTTGTTATACAGCCATATAAATGCTATTGTTGTTACTGATATATATAAAACAAATAACTTTCTAGTGCGGATTTGTACCATTCCAACATAGCACCAACACTGTTACAGATAACACAGGATTTAACAACTATCTAGGTACATCATCTGTACTGACTTCTTGGACACACTCTGTCTACTTTTTTCTAACAATTATCACCGCCATGTTTTATCTGAAAGCAGAAATAATAATCCTGATTGATCACAATAAGCACATATTCTGCAAAGTGCTTTCTAATCATTTTGGACAAGGCCCATATACATCTTGTCCATCAAAGCCAATAAAAATATTCAAAATCCAATATAAAGATCTCCTCATGTTATAATATAATTATTGGCCACAATATCCCATGTCATACTATAATTAAACAACACATTAGCATTATGCTACAGTTTAAATTTAAGCTCATTCTCGTTTTAAAATGTAGCAGTTTTGGGTCATTTGAAGAAATGTCTATTTTTCGCAACAGCAGCCATCTTAGATGAAGGTCGAGCCGACCAGATACAATCTTCAATTACCACCCAAGGGCTTTCCTAGTATGATTTCAGAGAAAAGGTTATTCAAATTAATTTTTGATAAAATTAGCCTAACTACACATTTTCTGCAAAATTCAGCAAAATGCATTATGTTTCAGAAAAACCAGTAACACATATGCATGTCAATACATTTTAATAAAATGAAAATACTGTTAATTTTAAACTCATTACGTGTAGGTGCAAATTGTTGGCTTTACTGGCCCTGTACGTGTGTTTTACCCCCATATCATCTATTCTTAGTAAGAGCGGCCATGTTTGTTGATTTGCAGGCAGGTACATCAGATATGAATTTGAACATATACACCCTAAGGATGACTCAGGCCAAGGTTGATTCAATTATGAAAAGAAAGCATACACAGTAATGGTCAACAACTCCACCAATATGAACAAAACCAACAACTGCCTCTCACTTCTATAGTGTATTGCCATGTTATCTTTACTAATGTTTATTCTCAAGAAAGACATTAACTTGATTAATGCTTTATCACTTAATGATGTGTGTGACCCGCCGTGAACTTTTACTTTCAAGATATCATTTACCATATTGTAAACAGATTATATATTTCTTATATCCTGGGAAAATTGACATCTTGATTCTATCTTCTAAGCTTCAGCATGCAATGTAAAATTCATGAGAAAGTTTAGTCTTAGTAAATGTAATCTTAGAATGCAGTCGTGTTTTATTTCTTTAATGGTATTAAAGAACATAGAAATGATTTAGTCAAATACACAACAATTTTGGCGACGAGGATGGCCGTTCATTGTTTAAATTAATTCGGAGGACTTTTCCGATCTTGTTTCTGTGAAATTTCCTTGGTTAATTGGACAATATGGCAACTGGATATATTGGTAAAATAGAACCGTTTGACGATAGTGTTGAATCGTGGAACTCCTATGTTGAAAGATTGGAACAGTATTTTACAGTAAATGAAATAGATGATGACAAGAAAGTTCCAGCATTATTGACATTATTAGGTGGAAAAACCTATGGACTTTTAAGAAATTTAACGTTACCAGACAAACCGGCAACAAAAACTTACGATGTAATTGTAAAACTTCTAAAGGACCATTTAAGTCCGAAGCCGTTAATTGTTGCAGAAAGGTTCCGATTTTATAAACGTTACCAGTTACAAGGAGAGACAGTAAATAAGTACGTAGCTGAACTTAGACGATTAGCAGAATATTGTGAGTTCGGAACTCTAAATGAATCTTTAAGAGACCTGTTTGTTGTTGGACTTAAAGATGAACATACACAGAAGAAATTGTTAGCTGTTGCGGACTTGACATTTGTCAAAGCTATTGAAATTGCTGTAGCTGTTAAAACTGCAAACAAGGATGCAATTGAACTGAGAGGAAAATCAAATCCTGAAAGTTCCGTAAATATGGTACAAAGACATCACAGACCGACGTCGTCAGGGAAGACAGGAAAACAGAAATCGTTTGTTTGTTACCGGTGCAATGGAGTGAATCACCGACCGGACAATTGCAAATTTAAAGACGTTATATGTCACAACTGCAATAAAAGAGGACATATTCGTAAAGCGTGCAAATCAGCTGTGAAATCAAAACCAAGACCACAAAAGAAAATTCATGAAGTACATAATGAAGAGTGTAGTGATGATGATGATTATTTGGGAATTAATTGTGTGAAAAATAAAAACGCACAAGATTCAATTTGGATTACACCAAACGTGAATGGAAAAGAGATTAAAATGGAGCTGGATACCGGTTCAGCCGTATCAATAATTTCTGTCCTGGATTACAAAAGGTATTTTCAAAATGAAAAGCTAGAAAGTGCAAAAATCACACTGAAAACATATTCAGGCGAATTATTGATTCCCAAGGGATATATTAATGTTCAAGTGAAATATAATGGTCAGTGTGAAAGTCTTAAATTGTATGTAGTGCAAAAAGGTGGCCCTGCATTATTTGGCCGAGAGTGGCTCAAGAAAATCAATCTTGATTGGAAAAATCTTAAGTGGATAAATAAAATATCCGTATCGGGGAATACAAGTGAAAATTTGGATTTACTTCTGAAGGAATATTCAAATGTTTTCAGTGATGGAATAGGATGTGTTGCTGAAATAAAAGCTAAGCTTACACTGAAGGAAAATGCAAATCCCAAGTTTGTTAAGGCAAGACCCGTACCGTTCTCAATTAAACCGCAAGTGGAACGTGAACTTTCCAGATTGGAAAATGAAGGAATATTGTCAAAAGTTGACACAAGTGAATGGGCATCCCCGATAGTCCCCGTAATGAAACCGAATGGTTCCGTACGTATCTGTGGAGATTTCAAAACAACAGTAAATCCAATGCTTAAAGTGGACCAATACCCGCTCCCGCGAATTGATGAAATTTTTGCAACACTTGCAGGAGGACAGAAATTCACAAAGATTGATCTTCGTCAGGCTTATTTACATCTGGAAGTAGATGATGAGTCAAAACCGTTAATGACAATAAACACACACAAGGGACTCTATCGATATAACAGACTATTATTTGGGATAGCGTCAGCCCCAGCTATATGGCAAAGAACGATGGACCAAGTACTTAATGGACTTGGTGGAGTTCAGTGTATGTTAGATGACATGATTATCACGGGATCTAGTGATGAGATGCACTTGCATAACTTGAGAAACGTACTTCAGAGACTTCAGAACTATGGCTTGAGGGCGAACTTACAGAAGTGTTATTTTTTAAAGGATAGGGTTACCTATTGCGGACATGAAATCAGTGCAGAGGGACTGAGAAAAACAGCGGACAAAATACAAGCTGTAAGGGAAACACCGACCCCGAAAAATGTAAAGGAATTGCGAGCTTTTTTAGGACTAGTAAATTATTACCACAAGTTTTTACCGAATTCTGCGACTGTACTGAAACCATTAAACGAACTGCTTGAAAAGGACAGAAAATGGGTCTGGACAGATAAATGTGAGAAAGCGTTTGAGGACACAAAAACAATGATTACCTCAGATCAAGTGCTTACACATTACAACCCTGATTTACCGGTACGCTTAGCTTGTGATGCGTCACCGGTCGGACTGGGGGCAGTACTGTCTCATGTTATGCTGGATGGATCTGAAAGACCGATTGCGTTCGCGTCAAGAAGTCTTACAAAGTCAGAAAAGAACTATGCGCAAATTCAGAAGGAAGCTCTTGGAATAGTGTGGGGAGTGAAGAAATTTCACACATATTTGTACGGTAGGAAATTTACATTATTAACTGATCATATGCCATTAACCACAATCTTTAATCCAGAGAAATCAATACCTGTCACTACTGCAGCTAGATTACAACATTATGCTATTTTTCTTTCTGGATTCATGTATGATATTGAATATAAAAGTACTAAGAGACACAATAATGCAGATGCGTTATCAAGACTGCCAGTTCAAAATGATACTGACACGAAAAATGCAGATGCAGATGATGTATTTCACATGTCACAAATTGAAGACTTACCCGTAACAAGTGCAGAAATACAACGCGAGACGAGAAATGACAAGGTGTTAGCATCCGTGTTGAACCAGACCATGAATGGATGGGAAAATACTGACAATAAAACTTTAAATCCGTATTATAATCGCAGAAATGAGATAACAGTGAGTCATGGCTGTTTAATGTGGGGAATAAGAGTTATTATTCCGGTAAAATTCAGGACCCGAATCCTAGAATTGTTACACAGTAGTCATCCTGGAGTGGTGAAAATGAAGGCACTAGCCAGAAGTCATGTGTGGTGGTCTGGGATTGATCATGAAATTGAAAACTTAGTGAAGAGTTGTACAGGATGTCAGACAACACAACATGCGCCAACACTTGCACCGTTACATCCATGGGAGTGGTCTGAAACCCCATGGCAACGAGTCCATATTGACTTCGCAGGTCCGTTCATGAACCGAATGTTTTTTGTTATGGTGGATGCACACAGCAAATGGCCGGAGATTTTTGAAATGAAATCTATCACAGCAACTAAAACCATAAACATTATGAGACAAGTGTTCGCAAGAAATGGTGTACCTTCACAAATCGTCAGTGATAATGGACCAACATTCATCTCAGAAGAATTCATAGAATTTATGAGTAGCAACGGAATTAAGCATACAAAATCTGCACCGTATCATCCCGCTACGAATGGACTAGTCGAGAGATTTATTCAAACATTCAAACAGTCAATGAAAGCGATGAAACAGGAGACTAGTGATATGAACAAAAAGATTGCTAATTTTCTGTTAACATATAGACAGACTCCGCACTCTAGTACCCATGAAACACCATCAAAATTATTTCTTGGCAGAGAATTAAGATCGAGACTTCATTTGTTAAAACCCAATATTAAAAACACTGTCAAAAGTAACCAGGAAAAAGCTTGTGAAATGCGACAGGAGAAGAAATATAGACAATTCGAAGTAGGCGAAAGAGTTATTGCGAGAGACTATAGAGGAAAAGACCCGTGGGTAGCAGGAAATATCAGTGAGCGTGAAGGACCACTTATGTATAAAGTGGCAACCGACAAAGGACAAATATGGAGACGACACACAGAACAATTAAAAACTACAAAAATGGAACAAACTCGTGAAGCACCGAATGTTGATGACTGTATTGTCGTACATGATGGTGATGAACAATCAAAATCGAGCACTGAAAACATGTATTCACCGAAACATAAAGTAATCATTTAACACAAAAAAAAATACAACATATTGGCAAAGTAATTACAATCTACACAGAAGATTTTTCAAGTAAGTCTACAGACAGACGGACAGTCTGATTACATGTCAAAATGTCCCCACTACCAAAACCCCACTATTTTTTTCAGAATAAAAATTATTTTACCAAAACGCCCCCACTTTTTTATTCCCAAATTGGCACGTTTAATATTTTTTTTCTACTCAAACAATGATATCATGTATGATATTTGTAAAAAAAGATTTGTCCAGTAAATTTATATATTGTACATTGTATATACATTGTACATGTTTATTTTACATCAGACGACAACAAACTTGTATATATATGCTCCGGTAATTGTGTCCCATTTGTCTTTATTTATTTTTTATTTTTTGTGACAATAAAATATACTTATTCTCACAGAACAGCGACAATTGCTGTCGACTAGTTTATTCCATTGATTACTTTTTCTTTTTTTCTGCATGGAATAACAATTTTCTCACGGATACAACTTCCTAGAGACCAAAAATGTCTATGTGAATAGAAATTAGACACGTTTGTGTACAAGGGGGTACGAAATGTCGATACATTTATAATAAACGGGACTTTTAGTTACATGTACATGCTTATTAAAGTCTAAAGTAGTATTGCATTTTTACATAGGATGCAAAATAACACACAAGAGGTCCAAAGGTGTACTTTTCAACCCATAAATATTTAGAAAAATTTAAATAACTTCAAATTCACCTATAAAGTTAACCAAAAATATAAGGATTATAATTTACAGGACCTTATGTAACAACATATTTAAAACATTGCAGTATTGACTAAATATTAAGACATACGGCTACATCAAGCCATTTTTATCAAAGCTTAAACTTCTCAAAATTGTTTTGTTGGCTTTGTACATTTGTTTTTCACAATACCTTGGCTTGTGTGTGTTTTTACTTTCTTACCGGTAATTAAGCTCATCAAAGACCATTGGCACCAATAAAGGAATATAATTATTGTAATAATTAATGAAACCAAGGATTTATATAGTAGAGTATAAATCCTTGATGAAACATATAAATTTAATTTAATGCAATTAAGGATTGATCTCAATTTTTTTTCGATTCATGAAGAAATAAACTAAAAAATATGGTACACACTGTGTAACCTGTGAAGCGGGTTACACAAGGGTGTGTACCACATTTTTGAGTTTATTTCGAATGAACCGAACAATTAATTCCTAATTAATTTGTTTTCTTGTCCTAAAAATATTTTGATGGATAATAATTGCTTAAAAAGAATTAAAATTAAAAAAAATTCCAATTGAGACCCCAACATGTGACTTCCACTTAAAAATTTATCTATGACATGATGGATAAAAAATTCTAACCAATCAAATTCAAGCATTTGCTACAAATTTATTTATTCATCATTAATTAAATTTATAATTTTAATAAATAGATTAATAAAAATATAATAAAAACAAAAATGAAAAACAAAATATTCGAACAAAAAACGAAATCGCGGCAAGACATTTATAAACGTTTGAATCACAAAATTTTTATCTTGGAAAAAAGTGGGGCGTTTTGGTAAAAATGGGGGACGTCTTGCTGAAAAGTGGGGGTGTTTTGGTAAAAAGTGGGGGCGTTTTGACCTGTTGCCGATAGTCGGACACAAGTTGACAGACGTCAAGTGATGGCAATAGTTCACATGACTCTTCAGGTCAGGAAATCCAATAAAGATAGGAAAGTATCAGTGTTGTCAGAAGGTAGCAATAACAGGCATGCGCGAGTTAAGGTAATTTACCATTCTGCGCAATGTTAAATTTTGTCACCTGGAATCATGTTTTTCAAGACAAACTCTGATTTCCTTTCACTTTGAACTATTCAGTTATCACTAGTTATCTATTTTCTCACCGTAACTTATTCAGCTTTAGGCTTTGTCGTATTTTTCTGTGGTTAAAAACCTTTCCTTCAAAAGCCTTCATGCGCAACATTTGTCAAAATGTCCGCCATTTCGATGGTCATGTGGTTGAGAAAAAGCTATTAAAAACTATTCAAATCACATGACAATCAGAATCTTCTATGCGTTTTAGTTGAAGGGGATGATAAGCCAATTTCCAAATGCAATAAGAACTTTCTCAATCTTTTTTTTCTAGAAGAAAAAAGGCGGTTTTTAACAAGGTACCGACAAAATCAGTAATAATTCTTTATTTAACCCCTATGACACTGTCTTGACATTGAAATTATGAATCCTTGACCATTTTCCTTTACAAAACAGAAAGAATTATTCCTGTTGGGCATAGCACAAATGTGCGCAAAGCTGTCAAGTGAAGGTACCCCCACCCCCACGTATTGCATTTATTCCTCCTTCATTGGAGCACCACGATGTATGTGAGGTGTGTAAGCTAACATTTATAAAGAAAAATACATAAAACTATATGGCAGCAGCATTTTAAAACTAAAAGTTCTGTTTCTGTCACTAAGGGACTTATTTTATTATTTTTCTTTACCTTGGGTGGGGGGCTCAAAATAATTTTTTTAATAGCCAAAAAAGGGGGATGCTAATTCTTTGACGTATGATAAAATCATAAAATTTCTCGATAATATGTCATAAATATATGAGTTTCATTATTATATTATTATATTGTTCCTCTTGTTTCATTTTCTGTATTTAATTTCACTTAATTGAGCTTACTGCCTGTAATATTGAATTTTCAAACATTTTCATTTTCGACAGAAAAGGGGGGAGTTTTCTTGAATTTTGAGGATTCATAACTTTTTTTATTATTTAAGATAGGAAGATAAAATTTGCACCATCTTAATGCATTTGAAAAGATCTTCATTTTGATATATAACATTTTATTTTTTGAACATTTTTCAAAATTGACCTGTTATTACTACAGAAGGGTTCCTTGTAATTTTAGATTTGTACATGTACAAATGTACTTGCATTGTGTATCATGCCATTCATGGTATGTAGTTTGGAAAATAGAAAGGAGACCTGGCAAGCTTATCTGTTAGATCAAAAACAAAGATCGAGATTGCCTGTGGAATAAGCATGTGTAGTGTGACAAGGATATATACAAGTTCGCTAATACTCAGGTCAGGACTACTGTCACTGTGATAATCTCAGAGATTAGGCTTCCGAAGAAATTTTCTGTCTGTATCTCCATCCTTGGAAGAAGAAGAGTTGTGTGTCTTATGATTGTGTGAATGCTGAAAGCGAAGGGTTATATTTACCAGAACTTATTAACGGTGTTAATTTTGAGCATCACATGATCGTTATTGCAAAACTGTTAAAGCTGTTATGTTCTCACGTTTTAAGATCCAAGGGATCAAAATAATAGGGAAAGGAAACCAAATGCACTGTCCATTTTAGACTCCAACTATCATATAGGTACTATACATCCTTTACTGAAATCGCAAAGTGCCAACATACAAGACATCAGAAGAACTCCAACTAGGCTAAAAATCGTTACAGGAATATATATTCTACAAACAAATAGAGCTATATATTCCAAACATCTTATTTCTGCGACTTGTAATCTTTGTGGAAATGCAGACGAAACCCTGCAACATTTTGTACTATGTTGTAAAGCACTGCAGGATATTAGGGAGCCTTTAATCAAGAGGATAATAGTCGTAGGTAGCGCAGTATTGGCAAAAATCAAGGAAAATCAGCCAATAGATATACTACAACTTATATTGAATCCATTTATCTATGTAGATAAGTATGACAGAAACCAGATCAAATCACTGGATACCATTGGAGACGTACTGGAACCTTTATGTAGACAGTTTTTATATAAAATCCATAACAAAAGATACGAACTCCTAGGCCTAATAGAGAATTAAAAAAAAAAGGAGAATGGAAAAAAGAAATGATATATATCCATATAATGTAAGTTATTATTATGTACTCAAATGCCAGTATATGCTTTGCTTATGGATGCGTGGTTAGTAGACGTAATGGAGAGTGTGCACATGGACTGCAAGATCCCACTTTGTCAAATATTTTAGATTTTAAACTATTTATCAGCTAGTTTTATAATAGCCAGTGTATATACATAATTTTTAGCAGTCGTTTTATATAGCAGTGATAGGGACTTCTGTAACTATTTATTTTACGCGTCGCTATATTATGGTGGTGGATTAGCATATTATGTGTTTTATACCGTAATGATGGTGACTTTTATATATCATATGTGTTTTATACCGTAGTGATAGTGACTTTTATATATTTTATGAATTTTATACCGTAGTGATAGTGTCTTATATATTTTACGCGTAATAATTATTATGGTGATGGATTAACCTTCCTCTCATGTGAGGTGTGCCTTGATTGGCAGAAGCTCGTCAACAGATACAGATACAGATACAGATACAGATTCCCCCTTCGGTTTCTCTTGATTGTAATGTGTAGCTCCTCTTCTTTTATCATTGAAATGCAGTTTATCGGAATTCTCTGTCAGATAGTTGCAAAGATTATACATTCCCCAACTCCCCCAAAAAATGTGTTACAAATGCATACCTGAATGGATCTTCACATCATTATTATTAATATTAGCAATTATTTATCTTAAAACTGTAGACTGAACCCATAAAACATTGATATAGATCTATTTACCCACCACCCATCACTCCTCGTAATTTTATAAACTGTATTTAACAGCTTAAAATATCACCACGTGTTCGGCAGTCATGACGTCTCCATTCCTTACATTGGCAAAAACGTCTATCAAAGACTTATTTACTTCCCCTCATTGGGAAATTGAAGATTCACTTGATAAATATGATATTCCGTCCACTCCACGATCACCAACTGGTAAAGGTGAATTTGCCCAGATTGAGAAAATTGACAAATCTCTCTATGAACCTGGCGCACGAATGATTGGTTTCAAAATCAAAAACAAAGAAAGACTTATATTTTGGATCAACACACTGACCTATCGATAACACAACCAGATGGGCTCATTAAATCAATTCCATTGTGACTGGAAAGACAAACTTAGAAAAGATAGTGACAGTAAAATAGATGAAATTTTCATCCAACTTTTTGATGAAAAAAAGTCGTCAAAATACCTGACTATTCACATATATTTAACAGCCCATGGGGTTCATTATCTAACCTGGGCAAACGAAGAATTTGAATACCTAAAATCAATCGTTGATGCCCAAGACAAAAAGGACGAAGATCAAACAATGCATCCACTTGACATTTCACAAAACGTAACAAATTATGAGGATTTTTTCTCCAGTCTTGAACAACCCAGCCAAACTAATGTTAAAATTGTTTCAACCCCTCGCATTGTGACTGGTGCTAGATTAATGCCACCAAATCATCAACAAATTGAAGCAATACAAAACTCTATTCAGTCAATTGAAAGTAATGTTTGTGAAGTTCAGACGAAATTAGAAATTACAGTGGAAGAACAAAAAAAGGATATAGAAGACCTTCAATCCCAAGTTAAAACAATTACAAATTCCACAAGCATGGCAAGTGCAGCACATGAAAACTCTGACCAAAGCAAAATACTCACGAGTCTTTCTGAAATCCTGTCCAAGTTGGAGACCTTTCAGGATACCACCAAGTGCAAGTGTAATAATCCTGAACTTGAAAATAATTTACTCAATAAAATAGAAAATCTTGAAAAGAAACTAGAAAAAGTACAGTTGTCTAAGGAGAATGAAAAACAAATTCAAAATCTTGTTGTAGAAAAGAAACTCCTAATTCAAGAAAATGAAGAACTAAAATCTGAAATCTCACATTTAAAAGGTGAACTAACGAAATCCATTGAAAAAAAACAAACGGAAAGACGTCAAGACTTTGAAAGAAAAGGTTCAAGATGATAAAAAATCAAACGAGAACAACCCAAATTAATGGAATTTAATGGTCCCATTAACAAAACCAGTGTCAATGTGTCAACATTTAATAGATTCTCAGCCCTAGATGAAGATCAACATCAACAGGCACCACCAAAATCACATGAAATTGAACTTGTGATAGATTCTCATGGAAATGGACTAATACCTGCAAAAATTTACAAAAACAAAGACTTTAATATAACAGTACTTGGTCCAAGTAAGAAAAATATTGCAGGTGCCAAGGAGCTTGTGGAAAATATAAACTCCAGCAAACACATTGTCCTAGGAGTAGGAAATAACGACCTCTCATCAAAGTCTGTTGATATTTGCATTCAGGAGATGAAACAACTCATCCAAATTTCAAAAGGGAAAGGCTCAATACATGTGCTCCCGTGTTTTTAACGATTAGGAAAAAAGGATTACAACGAAAATGTACATCTATTTAATAATGCGATTCAAAACCTCTGCGAATCACAAAATGATGTGTTCTTTATCAATAATAGTCAATCAATAAATCACAATTACAGAAGTGCGTTTCAAAGAGATGGGATTCATTTTAGTGAAACAGGTAAACGAGCATTCGTTCGTCTCATCAAAACTCACCTAAACCCACATATTTACATTAAGCCATACCAATCAAAAAGAGAAAGAGAGAAGGACTCTTATTATCATGATTATAATCAATCTAACACTTGGGATACTAATTCATATACTAATTCAAATATGAACCCTCAAATGCAAAACTTTACTCCTATCCGTCCATTTGGGGGACTACCACCTCCTCCCCCCTTTTCACAGAACACCAACCGCCAAGAACTAAACAGTGTGCTTCATCATTTGATGAGACTTATTAATTGATTTGGCTTAACTTAACAATTACAAGCTTTTTCTAGTCAACTGAGTGTTATCTTACAAATGTAAATAGTTGTTTAGTCATTCTTCCTATTTGTTGTTGTTTACTGAGTGTTATCTTACAAATGTAAATAGTTGTTTAGTCATTCTTCCTATTTGTTGTTGTTTATATTATACATGTACATACCATTCTTCATAATGAACATAACTTTTTTGTTTAAATGAAACAATAAAAGAAATGCTTATTCTATATTTTTTCAAAATACATATGTGTTTGTATGCATGTATGTATTTATGTATATGTATGTGTGTATGTATACCGGTATGGTGTATGTGTATTTATGTGTATATCATATATATGCATGTATGTATGTATAAGTATTGTGTATGTATGTATGTATATACATGTTTTGTATGTGTATTTATGTGTATATCATATATATGTTATTTCCTCAAAGCAAAAATATTATTGAAAACATTAACAAAATCAAACTGATGGTTCAGTCTCATCATGGTATATCCAGTAACTTATACTGATACAGGGTTAA
Organism: Gigantidas platifrons; assembly: GCA_002080005.1. Classification (NCBI taxonomy): domain Eukaryota; kingdom Metazoa; phylum Mollusca; class Bivalvia; order Mytilida; family Modiolidae; genus Gigantidas; species Gigantidas platifrons. The sequence continues at coordinate 152,969 of MJUT01062446.1, read as the reverse complement.
ATGCTTAACATTGCTTTATGGAACATACATGGTTTGTCAGACCATAAATTTGATGATGATTTTTTTTATGTCTCTACATTGTAAATATGATAATATAGTTGGTTTCACTGAAACCATGAAACAAGAGTCACCCAGAAATCTTCCAGGATTCTCCTCCCCATTCACTGTAAGCGCAACGAAACGTAAAAAACGAGGTAGGAACTCGGGAGGAATACTAGTATATACAAAACCTAACATTAGGAAAGGTATTACACTGATAAAACAAAGCAACTTTTCAATATGGTTGAAACTAGACAAAATCAAACTGGGTTTACAAAGGACAATATATTTATGCTTCTGCTACATTACTCCATATCAAAAGAAAGAAATTTCAGAAAATTCATTCTCTAGTCTTGAAACTGAAATATCATACTTCAAAGGCAAAGGGGAAATTCTATTATGTGGGGATTTAAATGCTCGGACAGGTGGCCTAAACGATTTCTTAACAACAGACAATGTCAGAGATACATTCCAAGATTGTCCTCTACTACCGTCCTATTCCCCTGATGTATGTTTATCCAGAAACCAGTTAGATACAAAATCCAATTTACATGGTAATTTGTTAGTAGATATCAGGCTGTAAAACTTATCAATTAAGAATACTGAATCCCTAATGTACCTATAGACTTCCCATTAAAAAGGAATCCCTAATGTACCTATAGACTTCCCATTAAACCCTAATGTACCTATAGACTTCCCATTAAACC
>MJUT01062446.1:122976-143456 GCA_002080005.1 Gigantidas platifrons | reverse complement strand
TAATGTACCTATAGACTTCCCATTAAAAATAAATCCTAATGTACCTATAGACTTCCCATTAAGCCCTAATGTACCTATAGACTTCCCATTAAACCCTAATGTACCTATAGACTTCCCATTAAACCTTAATGTACCTATAGACTTCCCATTAAAAAAGAAACCCTAATGTACCTATAGACTTCCCATTAAACCTTAATGTACCTATAGACTTCCCATTAAACCCTAATGTACCTATAGACTTCCCATTAAACCCTAATGTACCTATAGACTTCCCATTAAACCTTAATGTACCTATAGACTTCCCATTAAAAAAGAAACCCTAATGTACCTATAGACTTCCCATTAAAATTATTTGATTGTTAAATAAAACCTATTTATTATATGGCTCAGAAATATTGGGTTTTGAAAATTCATATAGCACATTTGTAATTTTGTAAATGTATTTTAAGAGTAAAATCAAAATGTTTATGGTTTATATGAATTAGTCAGATTGTCACTGATTGTCAAGATCGATCTTAGGATGTTATTATTTAGGGGGGAAAGGAAAACAATCTTAGTAGTACCATGCATCATCATATGTTAAAGTTACCATGTAATAAGACTTGTTCATTTCAATGGTTACATTTTTGACAATTTAATAATTTGGTCCGAGTCATTTTTCTTTGTCAAATCTGTTAAAGCTACTGATATACAAAAAAATGTATCTGAAAAAGACACACCTTTCATGTAAAAGCCTTGTTGACCCCCCCCAAAATGACCTACCCTGTTTATTGTAGTTACAGTAAATGGAAATTGTTTAATATCCTGAGTTCACCCCAGTTTTTTGTGGGGTTTGTGTTGCTCGATCTGTAGTCTTCTGTGTAGTGTTTAGTAGATTGTAGTTTATCATTTTGTACTTTATCTTGTGGCCATTGTATTGTAGTTTATCATTTTGTACTTTATCTTGTGGCCATTGTATTGTAGTTTATCATTTTGTACTTTATCTTGTGGCCATTGTATTGTAGTTTATCATTTTGTACTTTATCTTGTGACCATTGTTTAGTAGATTGTACTTTATCTTGTGGCCATTGTATTGTAGTTTATCATTTTGTACTTTATCTTGTGGCCATTGTTTAGTAGATTGTACTTTATCTTGTGGCCATTGTTTAGTAGATTGTAGTTTATCATTTTGTACTTTATCATGTGGCCATTGTATTGTAGTTTGTCATTTTGTACTTTATCTTGTGGCCATTGTATTGTAGTTTATCATTTTGTACTTTATCTTGTGGCCATTGTATTGTAGTTTATCATTTTCTACTTTATCTTGTGGCCATTGTAAATATTGTCTGTCCTTCTTCTTACTACTTTGGCATCTTCAAACTTTTCTTATTAAGTACAGGTTTAATATTACTATTACCAGGTACATGACCATAAAAATATAATTCTCTGTAACCAAACAAATATTGATTTGCTTCCAAAGTTGTCTGTCAGAACGATTCAATCACATCTATTAAATGTTTAGCTTTCACTACATACACCAATATCATCTGAAGAATCAGCAAGGTCTCTGTGTCATTGATCTTGTCCACTATGCACACGAACGGTGCATCAGAATTCATAATACTAACAGGAATGGTAAAACAATATTGTCCTATCGATGTGAGGAATGCATTCTTTCTACATCTTTCCTCGTCAGAGAGAAATGACAATATCCTTTGGTGAAATTTAGTTGAATTATAAGGATATGTCCTGTTAGTCATAATTCTACCCTTCTTTCCTCTTTCATGACTAATACCAGGACTTTGAACAAGAGTAACACAACAGGTGTCACTAGAGAAGCAGGATTTACTTTTCCTTCCAAGCCACACAAGTTCACCCCTGCTTTTAGGTGGGCTTCATGCTTCTCAATCTTTAGTTTATGAAAACTTAGATATCAAATTTATTGCACACGTCACCTTTCTGGAATAATCTTCATAAGGTATGTTAAATTATATATATTTTGCCTTGTTATGCATCTAAATCTGGACACCAACCCATCCCAATCAGAGTAACCATTTTCCCATCTTTTACATGAGTACTACATGACCATGGTATGTGTGTGTGGTCAGTCTAGTTTTTTTATCTGTAGACAATGTTTTTTCACAGTAACCTTAGCTCTATTTAAGCTGATCCTTCTAAAATCAAAAATAAAGAAATAGGATCCTTGGCACAGAAGTTTGGATTGACTTTGGGTATCATATCCCTACCTGTTTCCAAACAACAGACTCAAAGGTGCCAAAAATGGTCTTTGCTTCAATGCTGTTATCCACAACATATTTTAAACTACATGTGTCATCAGATGTAGTCCTTTATTTTAAAGATAACAATTATACCAGTATCAGAAAGGACTAGTTTATTAAAAAACAATTTGTATAAAATATAATATCTGACAACCTCTTGTATATTAATATAACATTATAACATTGTTTTAAAACATACATGATAATTTTTCTATAATACAATTATGATCAAAATTAGTATGTACCAGTACTGTTTAATTAAATGGAGATTTCAACCTCAAACACTTTCATGTCTAAAACAGTCTTTATAATATTTGTTGTATGTATATTGATTCTCACATAAATATGACTTCTAATACAATATTTTATTAATTTTAAACTTACAGCCATATTTTGAACAAAAATCAATTTCTCGTTACATTTTTTCATGCAATTTTGAAAATTGTATTGTTTGTCTTTATAAAAATCTGGTGAAATTACAACAGCATTAAAATAAAATATTTGGCTTCAGTGCAATTAAAAATCACATTCAATCCCTTTATTTACTATTGAAACAATAAAATATTTTGAATTGAATTAAAAATAAATAAAATGTGTAGAATTAGTTATCAGACAGGATCACAACGAACTTGATAGTACCGTAATAGTTAAAAATAGATCACCAGTTATCAATGTAAAAACTCTATAAACATTACTAATTTTCCCACAATGCTTCCTTAAGGAAGCATCAACAACTACCACATTAAAATTTCTAATCAAAAAGATAAAAATAAAAATAAACGCCCTCAATTAACAACTGCTACAGCATATATAAAATATAAGATATAAAATATTTATTTCTAAACCTTTCCTATCCAGGACTTGTGATATGACCCCTCTGTTTCCATCTTATATATTTAGACCTTTCTTTTCAAACATGATGTTCCAGTTGACAAATATTGCCCAAAACTGGAACAAATGTTTAAGCTTAATATTCATTCAATAAAAACTTCAACATAGTTTGGGGTTGTTTATGACACAAGAATAGAAATAACAGAAACACTTGGCCTCTGGTCTCTGTACCTATGTATACGGTAATGAGAATAATGATATTGATTGTTTATTGATGGTGAGGAGGTATTTTATTTACCATACATGATATAATTGTCTTGTACATATGGTCACCTCCTGTGAAGGAGGTCTTGTATAAAATAAGGAATATATTATCATCCAGAAACAAGTGTTTGTTACATGACTTGATGAAAATCAAGGAAATTGTAAGAATATGTATTTTATTTTTACATTCCTAAGCAATTTTTGACCTTGACTTTAATGGTAGAAGCTTCTATTGAATCCAAAATAATATTTAATATATTTTATTTCACATTGGAACAATTTAAATGATGATAATGAATTCATTTGTTTTAATTTTGGCAAAAAAAAAAAATTCTTAATTAATTTTGGCTAAAAAAAACTAGTATTACTGTGAGCACAGTTCACTAAGATATACCCCCGCTCCCCACATCTGTCCAACCTATTTCCATAACCAAAACATTACTGATTGTTCTGACCAAAAATGAAAGGGACCCTCCTCTCTTCACCGGTAAGCTGCCGATAAAATTTCAAAACATTCCGAGAAACACTACTCAAGTTATCATACGACATAGGGTAAAAATCCTATTTTCCGTCATATCAAGTATAATAACTCTGGAACGGCAAAAGTGAAAATCATAAAAAATGAAAGGGATCCTCCTCTCTTCACCAGTAAACAGCTGGTAAAATTTTAAAAGATTCTAAGAAACACAACTCAAGTTATTGTACGACATAGGATTTGTTTACAGACGGACGGACATGGTGAAACCAGTATACCCCCCTACAACTTCGTTGCGGGGGGTATAAATATCTTTGAATAACAGTAAAGCACACGTTTATTTGATTGTAATTATAAAGTCACATATAATGATATCAAACCTGTACTTGGAAAGGCTTCCAATTTCTCACAGTCACATGATTAAAGTTGTATAATTGATAATTTATGTGATAGTATGGAGATGACTCAAGTAATGAATTGGCTCATGTGAAGTGAAGATAGTCAAACTGACATTATAAGGTTAACAAACTTGCCAAGTTAATATCAATTAACTTATTTGTTCCTAACTGATTAAATTTTATTTTTTATAATTCAAGGTATTACAATAGGTTGACTTGCCAAAATATCTGATACAATGTATTAGGATCAGCTAATAGGTAGAAATTACTTTACCAAAATATTTTTTTATCAAAATGAGGAAAATTAGATACAAAGCATAAATATAAAATGAAATAATGAATTAAACATTAAAACTCAAAACAATAGAGTTAATGTTAGATGAATCACTCCCCAAGCTTTAGATAATACAATAAGTCTTTCTGTACTTTAATATAAAACAATAGAGTTAATGTTAGATGAATCACTCCCCAAGCTTTAGATAATACAATAAGTCTTTCTGTACTTTAATATAAAAAGGAATGGGGAAAAAAACAACCTAAAATGTCATCTGTATTTGATTAATAGTCTTTATATTATTGTATAATATGCACTTATTATTTTCACAATAATCAAACTGACTTAAAAAGTCTCACAATTCTTTCCAATCTCCTCGCTTATTTCCAACCCCAACCCCTTTTTTCTTTGTTTCGTTGAGGCAGATCTAATGAAATACCATAAGGGGTCATGTTCAGGTGACCTTTTACTTGTCCAATCAAATTACACCTCCACAAATCTTAAGTAAAAGTAAAACTTAACTAATTTGGTGACTATAATTTACCTTGATCAAATTGCCGGTATGGAACAAACATTCTGCATCTATACGAAATGGGGGCCTGGGTGGCTCAATGAGTTAGGTCGCTGGATCTAACAACTCATACAAGCCTATCACCAATACGGCATGGGTTCACGCCCGGCTGTGTAAATTGCAAAAAAGGGTGCACTCAACTCGCAGCCGCAAGTGATAAAGTTTACCAGTTGCTTGCCCAGGGTCGGTGGTTCACTCCAGGTACTCCGGCTTCCTCCACCACAAAAACTGGTCGCCATGATATAGCTGAAATATTGTTGAAAGTGGCATTAAAACACCAAAAATCAAAATAAATCAATCTATATGAAATACATTTAGTGGAAATACATTACACACTAGCATTGAACCGAATGGTAGTGGCATCTTGAAGGGAGACATATTTACTTTAATTTAAACAATTAATTAAAAAATTCAATGTGTGACAGACAGTAATAGCAGTGATGATTAAGACAACTTTATGACTTATATACTTTTTAAATAAAAGAAACACATTTTTAACTGTCTGACATTTTAAAATAACCAAGGATGTATATTTTGTACAGGAAGTAGCACATCACCTTTGTCAGCTATAATTTTATTTAAAGGTTACCTGAACCTGACACCTTATGGGGGCTTGTTAGATCTTCCAAATAGTGACAAAAAAAAGGGGAAGCAATTGAAGAGATCTAATTTTAATTAGATTGAATTCTTTTCAAATTCGATCTTTGATCTTGACTGACATGTTAAATATAAACAATCTTTAAAAAACATATTTTTCTGGATCAAACTTTGACATGAATTAAAAAGTCCCATGATTCTCTCCACATTAAGTCTTTGATCTGTTGTGGTGTTAAGTCTTTAGTTCCATATGTAAACACAGATAATTGATAAAAACTGTACACAGTACATAACATTACTCCTACCACACCATATTTTATTGTTGAAGGCAAAATTGGAAATCTGAAAAGAATGAGAAGAAAGGTTAAATATTCTTCTTAAATTCTGTATGTATTAGATAAATTCTGGAGTGTGGCTTTGGCTGAAAAAATTGACCTTTGAGTTTTGATCAAATAAAAGACCATTTAAATTAACGGAAGTAATATTTAGATTATGAACACAAATTGATGATAGATGAAGCAAACTGAAGATCAGTTATTACTGAGCATATTGACCAAAAGACCACTTCAATGCTATCTGTATCTTTTCTTTCTCATTCTTTAAAAATATGGACATGTTGAAGGACTTGACATGGTAGTATCTTCTTCCTTTTAATGCTAGATACATATGTATTAAAGTCATATTAAACTGTACAGTCTAACCAATAGAGTGAGTCAGTGATTTTTATAGTGCTAGCTCACTGAAACAACAGTTAGTGGATAGACATGTCGCTCCACTAGAACACATTATTCTGATTCCAAGCCAACCAGTCTTTGATTTTTCTTCTTAATGCTGCGTGTTGAGAGGAGAAGCAACGAATGCTAATTTTATTGTCTTTGGTTTAACTCGATCTGGGATAGAACCCACGATCTACTGCACTCGAGGTGAGCACGCTAACCATTACACCACCAATGCAGTTCTAACCAATAGAGAAGATATACAAGAGAAATAAAGTCAAGATGATCATCTCATAATGATGCATGATCTGAAAGATGCCTAGGTCATTTTCACTACTTTTCTTAAAGGTCTTAATGCTGTTAACAGATATCCATGACAAATAGCTTTGTAATAATTACCTGAGAGACGACAAATAACTTTATAATTTACCTATGAAAGAAGACGTATAGAATTTTAATTACCTATGATACGACAAATATCTATAATTACCTATGAGATACAACATATAGATGATCCACTAATGCTGTAGCTGCTAATATTTTATATATTACACATGGGAGATAACTGTGTAAAAATAATGTACTGTCAGTCAAGAAAAAAGGTAGATAATGCAAGAAATATCCACCAATCAGAAGTTCAGCTATAAACACAAAATGATTCCATTCAACTGAAATAAAAAGCAATAATTCTCAACTATTTATATGAAACTGGTAGAACAATTTCATAGTTTACAAGCATTTGTCCATAAGAAAATTAAGGGGTTATGGTGATTAATGCCACTTTCAACAATATTTCAGTTATATTATGGCAGTCAGTTTTAATGGTGGAGAAAACTTGAGTACTCGAAAAAAAAAAACACTGACCTGCCGCAAGTTACTTACAAACTCTATCACATAAAGTTGTATCAAGTACACCTCGCCATGATCGGGATTCGAACTCACAATATTAGTGGTGATAGGCACTGATTGCATAGGCAGTTGTAAATCCAACTACCATACGATCACGGCCACGATGGCCTCCATAAGAAAAGATCAAACACACATCACAATTAGTAAACAATATTTTACATATCCAAATATTTATTTACAAATAAGGTATTAAACAAAAAAGGTATCTGCCTACAGATCATTTGAAACAGGCTATAAAATAAACTTTAAAAGCTATTACAGGACAAGTTATAATCGGGTGATGGAGCTTGGGGCACTGGAAGGTATTTTATCTAAATAATACATGAATAATACATTGGGTCCAAAACAAAATTTCGCAATATAATTCAGTTACTTTCAAAAATGTACGGGTGATAGGTCTCATGGAAGGTGCCTTCCATTTTTTTTTGGAATATAAAATTGTGCATTTTTTTATTAACAGACATGTATTGCTATACCTCCCGTGAGATCAAAATATCCTCTTCTTCTTCTTAGTAAATAAAATACTAGTAATGCTGAGTAACCAACAATAGAGAGAGTTCCTAGGTACCAGATCACTGGGTTACCAATGAGGTGTATCTGGGCCTGGAAAATTAAACAAAACACTATTAATGCTGAGTAACCAATAACAGAGAGTGTTCCTAAGTACCAGATCACTTGATTACCAATGAGATTATCTGTGCCTGAAAAATAAAACAATTAGTAGCAATGTTGAAAATTTTTACAAAAAACTCAGGAAGATATGTTGAACAACTCATCATGCAGTAGCTGTGTAAATTTCAGCTCATTTTGACTCAAAATAAAGAAGCGATTGGTCAATGGTCATCTTGGATGTCAGACACAATATTGAAAGTGGACCACTCAAAGATCATTCCAATCCAATTTGATTTCATTTAAATAATGGTTTCCGAGTAGATGGTTTTATTCTTTTATCAAAACAAGCCTAATTTAAATAATCAGCATAAATTGGCAGAAAGAAACCTATAAAGAAACCTGGTTCTGTTGAAACAGAAGGGACCAATGAGTTTTCTTCAAGATAATCAAATATTTGATTTATAAAAGTATGAAGTAAACTGAACACTACTATAAATGACCCCAGTGTTTACTTGGAGCTATACAAAGATATGAAATATCCAAGTTAGAGATACTAGATTAGGGTTAGGGGTTAGGGTTATGATATTTTACGCCAATTTCAACAATATTTCAGTTATATCGCAGCTGTCAGTTTTATTGATGGAGGAAACCAGTGTACTCGAATAAAGCCACTGACCTGTCGCAAGTCTAGAGAGATATATAGAATCCAACACCGGCAAAAGTGCAAGACAGGGAAATCTCCGACACCTGAGGGTGTCGGAGATTTCCCTGTCTTGCACTTTTTGCAGGTGTTTGATTTTATTTCTCACTTTTATCAGCTGTTACCTAATTGTTTTGTTTACATTCCCGATCGAGCGTTTTCCCGCAAATTTTGTTTCCATTGCTGAAGTAAATATTCAATTTATTCATATGCATCCGTGTCTTGGCAATATTTTAAATGTATTTCATAATAAAATACAATGTATTTAATAAATATATGATAAATGTAACTCAACACTACAACAGCGATCCTGTGGCTGTGAAAAAATATTTGAATTTGGTCAAAGGGAGGTAGCGTTAGTTACTAACAAGGGAGAGCACTCTATGATTTACTCAAAGTAAACAAACGACTGGAAGAGAGTCATACACCGTGAAACACGAAAGGTGCACGATAGTTAAATTGTTAGCTAGCAGAAGAGTATACATACATTAATTTAAAAATATTTATGTAATAGAATCGTGGTTTTATTAGTGAAGCATGGAGAACTGGGGGGCAGTTGACATTTTACTGTACAGCATGCATTTGCCGGTAAAATGCACGTGATTTTTTTGTCTTGCACTAGTGCAAGATAAGACAATCTCACATCGCTAAAAATAGGAACGGGTCTGTCTCAAAAGTGAGAAAAAGAAATGTCAGTATAATTGGTTTTAAGTAATCATGAGACAGACTATAAAAACTTACATTACTATTAGAACTCATCCAGTAAGCCACATTTTTATCCATTAAAGGCCATTCTAAAGGTTCTGTACTATATTTATGTTCCATTTCTTCTGCCTTGCCTAACAACATTTTCAACTGCAGCTCTGTAAACTTGGTCCAGAATGATAAATGTGTAGGTTCTAAGGGGATCATCTCACTCTGGGCCAATTCTCGAGCCTGCTGCTCTTTTTCAACACTTTTAGTATATCTATGTTCCTCTACATTCCATACAGTAGCTTCCTGATTAGTGATCCTATCTGTTGCTATTTCCAACTGGTGAAATCCCCACTCAGGTAACTGTTTACCTGTACTCTACAAAAACAAAAAAGTATTTAATTAAAGAATTCCTCATCTTCTAATCTAAATTTTAACAGATTTTGTTTTTATTTACAAACATTAAAATTTTAAAACTTCAAAAATATATGAAAACGTTGAAAAAAGTCCTATGATCATTCTGAGTAAAACAAACACAACAAATATATTCAGTACCCAAGTAGAAATTCTTCCTTTGTTTAGTAAACATTCAGTTATTATATACATAACTGTGAAATACTGTTATTTCTCATTGTTAATTTCACATTGAAAATAACCATGATAATTTCACTCCCAGAAGTAACATCAAAATGCTTTGTATTCAACATTGTCACTAAGGAATATCTTTCTGAACCATATAACAAATAATTCAGGTTTTCAATGTGCCTTAATCTCATATTAAACAGAATATACAAAAATGTACATATAAATAATCAGAATATAAACATTAGTCAGTTAATGCCCATTTCTGTTACCTATACATTATGTTTAGTAATCAACAACACACTAGTTATCTAATAATTAATATATAATTAAATATTTGTTAATAGAAACTGATATAAGAACCAACAGCTCTAAAGTTAGAAAAATCTTTGAAAATCAACTACATAGCCTTGACAATAATCTTCATGAAATTTAGAGAGTTGTTAAACCTGATTTTTGTTCAACTTTTTTCAACTTCTCAAAGTGACAATATCTTCCACTTATTTAAACAGAATTAGGAAGACTTCAACTTTCATACGATGTTTATACTTTAAAAGACGGCATTAGAAAAAAATCACATGGGGAGGATATCCTCTGCACAATGACAATATCCACAATATAAGATGGAGAAAAACAAAATAAGAGTAACACGATAATAAAAAAAACCTGAGTATATTTTGAAACAAAAGTGTATTATATTAATAGGAATGTTTTAAACAGAAAGATGACATACCTTCAGTGCTTGAGATGTGTTAACATGAACCAGTCTGATGTGACTTTTTATCGTCTGCCATTTGCTACCATCAGTGTCCCTATTTAATACTTCCTGTGTTTAAAAAAAAGACATTTATATAATAATATTTAAATGTTAATTCTTATCAAATGCAGACAATTTTCTCTATTTTGAAATTTTTCCACATGAATTTGACTTCCGTCAATATTCATAGCAAGTCAACCATTAAAAATATCTTGACATCATTTTACACAATTACCTATCAAATCTTTTAACAAAAAGTGAATGCTGTATTAATTTTATTACCTAGTATATCCTTATTTTTTTTACTTGATTTTACAAGTTTGACATTTTAATATATATACTATCATTAATTTGTTTTGTAAGAATAGTTTTCTCAGAGTAGTTTGACATCTAAGGCGAAGCCTGAGATGCGTTAAGAAATCTATTTCGAGCAAAGCATATCAAAGATAGTATGCTTAATGAGGATTTGGTAACGTGACGTCAGTGACATCATTATAACATTATATCAGAAAACAGAGATACTATGTTAATATCACACGCTAGTTGCTTGGTAATAGATAAAATCGTGTGTAAAGATCATCGATACAGCCAATTAAAATATTCTGCAATTTGTCCACACAAAAAAATGGGATAGGTTTTGTATTTTTACTATCACAATTAAATTTCCATTGACTAATTACTTGGGTCTTAGGCTAATGTTTTCCAACAAACTATCAACATATGCAAAAAAAAATTGAATCCAGTGAAAAGAAGACATTATATGAGAATGAAGTATAAATTTATCACTTACAATTCTCCATAGATTTTGTGCTGGCATGGAAACATTATAATCAATATAACATGTGACTTCCTGGTTCTGTGGAGTAACAGGTGCTGCAACGTCATGACTGAAAGTAATAAACAATGTTACAATATAAATGTGTAGTATGTATTTTATCATATTTAAATTAAACACAAATGTCTTCAATAAGTAAGTTTGAAATTTTTATGTTCAATGGAAAACCAATTAAAAACAAGATGTTGCACGCTACGTCGTGCTAAGAATACCCCCACTCGTTCATTTGTAAGTCGCACGATAAACAGGAAGTAGATGTAACTGTTATGAAAGTTTTCATTACGGCAAACATGAAAAATTCTAAGTCGCACTGTAAACAGGATGTAGATGTGCGGTAAACCTGGAAAGGGGAGACACGGTACAAGTCACCATACCAAAGCCATATACCAAATATAAAATCATTTCTTTCAGTAGAAGCTGAGATATCTGTTACGTAAGTGTGAATGGACGGACAAACAAACGAACGGATGGACAAGGTGATTGCAATATAGCCCCCTCTCTACGAGTGGGGGTATAATATAGAAAAACAAATATTGACTAAAAATATTATTAATTCTGTCACAAGGTGTTTTTTCAATTCCAAATTTTCCATTCAAATTCACTTCCAACTTAACTTGTCCACCTGTTTCAAGTACCAATATGACAATCTATACAACTATCCAACTCCCTTGCAATATATCATGGACCCATCAAATGTGTGTGAGGACATGTTTTGACTAAGATTTGTGCATGAAACAGTGGACAGGTAAAACTGAAGCTAATTTGAAGGCAAATTGTGACTACATTGTAAAAACACACTAGTCACTTGTTCAAGGGAGATAACTTGATAATCAATTTACATGTTGGGTGCTGTAGATCCACAATCAGAGGTGATCAAAAGAAAAAAAAAAAATTTTTCTTTTATGTACATAAAAACAACCATGTTAACAATGTCTACAAGAAACACTTCCATTTTTCACATATAGAAACTAGAAGGCTTTTCTGTATTGACTATATTGACTGTTTAAGACTAGAAAGCCTTTCTATATTGACTGTATTGACTGTTTAAGACTAGAAGGCCTTTCTGTATTGACTATATTACCTGTTTAAGACTAGAAAGCCTTTCTGTATTGACTGTTTAAGACTAGAAGGCCTTTCTGTATTGACTGTATTGCCTGTTTAAGACTAGAAGGCCTTTCTGTATTGCCTGTTTAAGACTAGAAAGCCTTTCTGTATTGACTATATTACCTGTTTAAGACTAGAAAGCCTTTCTGTATTGACTGTATTGCCTGTTTAAGACTAGAAGGCCTTTCTGTATTGACTATATTACCTGTTTAAGACTAGAAAGCCTTTCTGTATTGACTGTATTGACTGTTTAAGACTAGAAGGCCTTTCTGTATTGACTATATTGCCTGTTTAAGACTAGAAGGCCTTTCTGTATTGACTGTATTGACTGTTTAAGACTAGAAGGTCTTTCTGTATTGACTATATTGCCTGTTTAAGACTAGAAAGCCTTTCTGTATTGACTGTATTGACTGTTTAAGACTAGAAGGCCTTTCTGTATCGACTGTATTGCCTGTTTAAGACTAGAAGGCCTTTCTGTATCGACTGTATTGCCTGTTTAAGACTAGCAGGCCTTTCTGACTATATTACCTGTTTAGTGCTCTACTTGTAATTCCATGAACTAGTTGTATAATATCTCCATGTTGAACTGGTTTAGGTGGATCATCTACCACCATTGAATCACTGAAATTATAAGATAATAATAAACACTATAATAAGGACTATAATTTCTGAATAAGGTCATTATATGGGTCACCATATTTTTTTACTTAGTCGAAATTTAAGTTATATTGTGGCAGTTGAAAGTGGTGTTAAACACCATAAATCTTAACCAAACCTGAAATTTAAAGTAAACCGATTTTGACATAACAAGATTAAACTGCATATGCAAGAATCTAACTTTGTAATATATAGTTTAGGTTTTACATATTTATGTTTGTTAAACTTGCCTTTCAGGACGTTTTACAATCCACCAATTATTGATGTCTTTAAAAACATAACATGTGACCTGTTGTTGATGGCTACTGCCCCGCCCATCAGAATACTTCACAGGGTATAAATGGGCATGTGAATGTAGCCAACATGGTCGATCGGCAGTTTGAAAAGTTGGACGTAATGTGATCTGAGAACCATATGATACATGAAGTGGTTGTCCTTTTGTTAATGCTGCCAAGCCACCCTGTAAAATTAAAAACAATGTGATATTCATGATTGCATTATTTTTATTTTATTTTGAAATATGTGTTTATAAATACCCTTTAGGTGAATTCCATCAATAAAACTTACCTTCACAATATAACTGAAAGATTGTTAAAAGTTGTGTTAAATACTCTTTTTTTCTTCTCAAAACAACATGCAAGCAGTCATATCAAAGGAAGGTATTCCCTAGACAATTTTAGTATAGTGCAGTACCAAGCTTTCACTTTTCAGCACCTACAACTGCTCTCACAATGGAAGTGTTTATGTCCTTATCTAATTTGTGAATTTATAACATTACATTTTGTATTTCATCTTAAAGGTACTTGTATTATTACTATAGAAGTATAATAACAGTTTTAGAACCAATATACTTAGTAAATAGTTTTAACATAATATCAGACAATTAATTAAAAAAAAATGCCCTCAGATATTCATCAATATCGCCCTCTGAATTCATAAAATGACACCTGTGCTCTCTGGTTGCATGAATATTATGCCTTACTGAATTTCTAGGAAGACACTGAATGGACATACATTTTTACTCTGAATTAGTTGTGGTAACAATATTATACTGTAATTATAGGTGAACGACTAAAATTACAGCACTGTTTTTGTTTATTTTAAGTAAAGGAATGAAATCATTATCTACTGTTTGAAAATATAAATATCAGAATTTTTTAATTTATATTTAAATAAAGCAAAACAAAATAAAATATTATACTGAATTATTTCCCATGAACTAATTTCCTTATTTTCAGGATGCCTTAACAAATATGATCACAGACATGAATGTGAGATAACATATCTTCAACATATTGCATGTAGAAGAACTTGCTGTGCAATTAAATAAATACTTAATCTTACCTCTAAGCTAGCTTGGAAGGCACTAGTCATTATATTATCATGGGGACCAGCTTTGGTCAGGATACTTAAGTGAACATAGAACAATGATATATAAATAGTAACAGGAACACCAATCAGTAAAACAATTCTGGCAAACAGGTGCTTTATTAGGTTAAACTAAAAATAGAACAATGATATATTATAAATAGTAACAGGAACACCAATCAGTAAAACAATTCTGGCAAACAGGTGCTTTATTAGGTTAAACTAAAAATAGAACAGTGATAAATAAATAGTAACACAAACACCAATCAGTAAAACAAGTCTGGCAAATAGGTGCTTTATTAGGTTAAACTAAAAATAGAACAGTGATATATACAATGTAAATAGTAACAGGAACACCAATCAGTAAAACAATTCTGGCAAATGGGTGCTTTATTAGATTAAACTAAAAATAGAACAATGATATATAAATAATAACAGGAACACTAATCAGTAAAACAAGTCTGGCAAACAGGTGCTTTATTTGTTTAAACTACAAATAGAACAATAAAATGAATATGTAATAATACAATGTACTGTATATCACAATTGATGAATTTAGTTAAAAGTGAAAAAATTATCATAGGTTTATTTTAATAAATACTATTTTTTACCCATACATTTCTAATTTCTGTATATAATTTATTATCAGTTCCCAATACCAATACAAATATATAGAAAGCATTGCCCTCCCCCTCCCCTCCCCACAAAAAACCCCAACAAATCATTAACCAATCAAATTACCTCATGTCACCATTAGCAGTTCATTACACTGTCATTAGCTGATGGTACAATCCAATCGTGAAGAGTCAGTAGACAATATACAATTATTGCCTTCATATGAGGTGAGCATCAAAAGTTGTCAACCTGAGGGCTTTAGCCTGAGGTAAAACAACCTCTTGAAGGTTGGTAACTAGATTTTCACCTCAAATGAAGGGAATAACTGTTTTATTATTCTGAAATTACTCTAAAACTTGAATGTTTTTGTTTTCAACAAAATAATTTCTGGTTCTAGAAAATACAATTGCGGAAACAGACTGGGAAAAAAACGGATTTTCAATACACTTCATGTTGTCAGGGTTTGTAGACTGTGTGACAACCTGTTGTGGAATGGTCAACAACCTATTGTCTTCCTCTACATCATATATGTTTGGGTTGTCTTCCTCTACATCATATATGTTTGGGTTGTCTTCCTCTACATCATATATGTTTGGGTTGTCTCCCTCATCATCCAATTTTTTCACTCTCCTTTTAACCACATCGGTGGTGTAATGGTTAGCGTGTTCGTCTTGAGTGGGATAGATCGTGGGTTCGTAGATATTATAGATTTTGTCAAAAATCAGTGGATAAATTTCATAGCAATAGTTATAACATTAATTTTTTTTTTACAGATTATGGGGAAAAAACTCTGCGTGAAAAATTTCCATTTTGTCCATTTTAAAGGGAAATAACTCCTGTGAAAGGAAATTTTTTTAAATCAACAGTGGAATATACTTACATCAGATCTATAGGTATCAGCCAACATAAACCAGAAATCTTTAACATACAACAATAATATAACAACAGCAGTAAAAAGTCCTACATATTTAATACTGAAAAATAAAAAAATAATGTTGTGCTTATAATCTCAGTCCTTACTATGAGCACCGGTCCTCCAGCCCAAGACCAGTAAAACTTTGTTCAGACTGGTAAATTGTTCGGTTTTTATTTAGAACTGTATAAAAATTAATTAAAGAATATGATTCGGACCAGTAAATTCAATTATCATTTCGAGGACTGTAATCAATGGTGTCATATTATTTCAGATTAAAGGTAAATAACTTCTAGACAATATGTCAAATAGTTCATATTTGTGTTCAAGTCCTGGTTCCAACCTCATGTATTAAGGTTTCTAGACATCAACCCACGTCTAAGGGGTTCATTTTCTATTAACTGTACAGACTTTCCTCCCCCATAAGTCTGGTAGTCACAGTATGGCTTAAAAATTACTAAAAGCTATGATAAACACCAATAACCACTAACTCAAATATATATATAATCTTAAGACATATACAAAATCTAGCACTGATTACACAGTAGTGTTTTATTGTAATAGAACTAGAGGCTCAGTGGGCTGAACCTGTGTCGCTCACCTTTCATTCTGCTTTGAGAAAACTTAATACAGAACCTTTCATACATGTAGATGCTTCCAACCAAGTTTCGGTCCATTTGACGAGGAAGTTTCAGAGGAGAAGATTTTTTAGATATCGACCAATCAGAAACAAGAATTGCCTGTGGTGGCCATGTTTGTTAACCGATCGAGACGAAATTAGCAATCCTCACAGAGGACATTCCATAGATACTTCCTATCAAGTTTCGGTTAATTTGGCCAAGCGGTGTCAGAGAAGGAGATTTTTTTAAATTGGCCAATCAGAAACAAGAATTGCCTGTGGTGGCCATATTTGGTAATGGATCATAACAAAATGTGCACTCTTTAGAGAGAACCTACCACAGATGTTTCCTACTAAGTTTCAGTTCATTTGGCTGATGGGTTTCAGAGGAGAAGATTAAAATATGAAAAGTTAACAGATGACAGACAACAAACGACGGACGCCAAGTAATGCCAAAAGCTCACATTGCCTTTAGCAAGGTGAGCTAAAAATGGAATATAGTAACATCCAACAATAACTTGAAAATTTATTAAGACAAATGTCCAGCAATATATATTTCATACGTCATTACTTTGTCATGATCTTACTTTCATTTTACTCAAATAACCATTAAAATATTTGACAGGTAGTCTTCTGTACCTTTTGTTTTGTTATGTTTTATCTACATGTACTACTAACCTCAATGTACAGGTAAATGATACACCTGTACTAAATAACCAGAAAAACCAAGGCACTGAAAATTCCCTAGAAAAAAAACTATATATCATTGGTTTTGTTAATATTCATTTAGTTTCAGAATGTATGCATATAAAATTTTAATGAAGCACAGGTATGGATATTTGGTGATATATATGCATTGCAACTGCACATTTTGCATTAATTATTGCTGCACTTCATACCATAAATGTGTAAAATCTTTCTCTCCTTCTAACTTTAAAAACATCCATTCATATCATACAATTCCATTATACAGTCAAACCTGCCGTAACGGTCACCTGCTCATAACGGTCACTTTCATGCTCTCCCTCTGCATTTTACTATATATTTTAATTCGATATAGCGGCCACCTGTTCAATGCGGTCAGCGGTCACCATTTATAAGTAATTTTCAGTGTAAAACCCTATGTATAACGGTCAATTTTATTTTAAAAATAATACCGGAAGTGATTTCGGAAGATCAGTAGTTTTCTCAAATGTACCAAAAGTCCTGAGGTGTTACGAAATATATTGACTAATTTAATTAATTAAATCAGCAAACACATTTTGTTTTATGAATCGTAAATGACATAAAGGACAGTTTATCTCCGGGCTTTATTGGGGATTTTTATTCATTACAACGAGATAGAAATTCACTCACCAAAAATATTTTGTATCTAGTGCATCATGTCAAAATCATCAACATCCGTAAATAGGAAAGCTTTGAAATTTGACAACAAAGTGAAAGCGATAAATCATTGTGATGTTGGGAAAAGTTGTCGGGCTGTGGGCGAGGAGATGGGTGTTGGTCATACCCAGAAAATGAACATTCTTTATTTAAAGAAAATGCGAGATTCTTTACGATTTTGAAAACAACGTTCCCAGTTCAACCTCGTGTTACTGGAAATTGTACTTTTGTTTATTAAATATCTTTATTTATTTATTTGTATGTTTTATTCAAATCATATCATATTGAGATAATTTCATCAACAATCAATGTAAACCAGAGTAAAATTACGACAGGAACAAAATAACCAGTAAAACATTATTAAAAACATTAGATGTAATGAAAAATGTTTAATTACAACTAACGTGCAATATTTTGTAAAAAAAATCAAAACCCTTCACATAAAGGTCACCTGTATATAGCGGTCATTTTGTCAATCTCCCCCAGGTGACCACTATAGACAGGTTTGACTGTACTGTGCTTTTACAACATTACAAGAATACATCACCAAAAAATACTATGGAGAAAATTCAATAAATTAATGTTTGGAATTATCCATATGTAAAGTATCTTGACTTCATTTGGTATAAAAGACAGTAACTGTTCTACATCTGATACATGTAGCAGATTTAATCACATACAGATTGTAATAGTTATAACACTGAATACTGAATCTGATTAAACAGTCTGAAAACACCATGGTAACAATCAAATTAATTAATACTTTAATTTTTCTAAATAATAATATAAATCTGAAGGTTTGCTCAATTCATAATTATATTTCAACATTAACAGAAATATGTATATTTATTATTCAACAGGATCAAAGTGAATACTACATTTCTGGATCAGAAAATCTGAATTCCAGTAACCTAAAAATGATCTTTTTGCAACAAGATGATTTCACCAATCTTATCATTTGCTGGTTTTAAAAAGACCCAACTACCGATATACAATAAAAAAATACTTTCACTAAGCTATGTGCAACTATACAATAAAATTACTTTCACTAACCTGTGTGCAAGACTTCTAAACTTCAAAAAACTGTAGATTGAAAGACAGAGAAAACATAGCAGCATTCCTTCCATTAACATAAACCTAGACTGGACTAGTAATGCATTGTCTGAAATAAATAAATAAGTGATATCAAGTAAAAAAAAAATACTGTCAGAGAAACAATATCTTCAATATGTCTGTAACAATTGTGTTTACAAACTGTCAGACAAGTTGATTACATAAAATAAGTATCATCTGCTGAAAAAGTTGTAACAGATGTGGGAAGTGGCTATGTTCAAATAGCAATAATTTCTGAATTTTTTTTTTTTATTTCCATCTTTAAAAAGTCACATGATATTTTCAATATGTTCCTTACAACTGTGTATAGGTTTGAAATCATTTGGTTGTAAACTGTAAAAGGATTTGGTTACACAAAGTATCTGCCCCTTTTCCCTGTCTATAACCAGATTCACCTTAAACACAACCAACTCAAACATAATGATGTCTTGTGAATCATATTACCATTATCATTGACTAGTACAGAATTGTTAAAAGCACAAAATCCAACAATTTTGTAGATGCACTCATTGAACGGAAAAATGGATTGTCAACATGCATTCTGTGAAAAGGATCAAGTAAAGAATACAGTCAGATTGTCCTATATCAAAAGATGTGTTCTATAATATTCTAAACAATTTCATCTTTTACACGATTGTCAAGTCTTTGTCATTTTCAGGGTCCTTGGAAGGTGCTAATATCAGACCATTTAGATGCATTTGGTAGAGAAAAACTTTGGTATCTCTCTCCCTCAGGGCTAAAACAATTAGCGAAAAAAATCAATTCTTTTTGGCAAGACGTCATTTTACATTATGCGAGTATTCGTGATAATCCATCCACAGCCCCCAAGGAAATTTTAAGCCAACCACTTTGGCTAAACTCTGAAATTAAAATTGGAGGAGTACCAGTTTTATATCAACATTGGGTAAAAGCGGATGCATTTTTTATTAATGATTTATTGAAAAATGAAGGTGGGTTTCTAGGTTTAGAACAGTTTCAAGACAGATATGGCATAATTTCAATTTTTTTAGAATATAATGGTTTACTGAAAGCAATACCCATGAAATTTAAAGAGGTTATTGCAGTAAATAACAAATTAGAAAAAGTTTGTGACAGATATGTGACATTATTGAACAATACTTTAAAGCCTACAAAGCCTTTTTACAAGATGATGTTAGAAAAACATAATGTGCATCCTACAAAATCACAAGAAAAATGGCAGATTAGACTTGAAAAAGAAATTGTAAAGGAGGATTG
>MJUT01062446.1:98107-121403 GCA_002080005.1 Gigantidas platifrons | reverse complement strand
ATATTTGTGTACAAGTATTGCGATCATAAAGTTCAAGTGATCCTTCATATGTTTAACTGTGAAATCGGATAATCACTATTAAAAAGGTTAAAATATGCTATTCTTTGAATTCAAATTGTCACAGGATATGTTTGATACAACACAAATCACGAAAAATTGGGGCATTTTTCAAGGTCAATTGTGGCATAATGAATGGTGACATAAGGACACTTAAGAAAATATAGAAAGTACTATGATTGATCTATGTCATACTAAAAAAGATAGGAAAAGTCTCCACCAGAATTTACAAGTTTTCATTTTTAATGTTGATCGGTTGAGGACGCTATGGATGAAAAAAAGATGGCGACAAAATGTCCCTTTCGAAAATTGCAGATGATCACATTTAACATTCAACCCAAACATTCTTATGTAAATTCCGTTCATATATAGATATCTATCAACAATCTACCGAGAGGAACTCGCTTTCAATCATCCATGAACGCTGTAATCGGCTTAGCAAAACACTGAAAATTCGATAATATCACTCTCATCAGATAACGATATACTGATGCCTACTTCCGGTTGTGCTACACGCAAATTTTTGCACACGACACCAACGTGTCGTGCCTCCTCTGATCGCCAACCAAGTATTTGTTTATTGTCATGCAAATTAGTGAATATGACATCACTAATTAATGAGATTTGGGAGCACTCCTATATTGATTTTACATCTAATTGATAAGCTATTAAATCACATGTTTGATATGTATCTTCTCAGTGGGAATTTTACTGCAGAGGATTTCAACTGATGACTGATAAATGTCCACATGTTAAATGTGTAGTCAAACAATAACACACTTACCCGGTACATATAAGTTTAGATTTATCAATCAGCAAATGTTTTACAATTTTTTCTATTGTTGAGAATGAAAATTCCCTTTAAAAATAATAAAGATAACTAGAGGCTCAGCACTGAGCTGAGCCTGTGTCGCTCACCTTGCATTCTGCTCTGAAGAAACTTAATACAGAACATTCCATAGCCTATAGGTGCTTCCCACAGGCCTCTACATTAACATTATTTTTAACTAGTCCCTCCGGACATTACTAACTAAAACGAGTTGCAAGTCAAAATCATTTGGTCTTGTTTTATACTCGGCTATACAAAAAACTTCCGGTAGGGGATCGGCTATACAAAAAACTTCCGGTAGGGAATAGGGGTGACCTCGGGCCTCAACTCTTGGGGCAATTAATTTATCTATTCACCCCGATCATAAATATATATGATTTGGGGAGGGGATCTCAACCATTAAAAAGTTCACCGCAGGTAGGGGATGGGGTATGACCCCCTGGGGCCTGAGCTATAAGTCATTTAATTTGTCTTGTCACCCTGATCATAAATATTATATATGGTTTAGGGGTGGGGATCTCGACCATTAAAACATTCACTTCAGGTAGGGGGTGGGGTATGACCCCCCCCCCAGGGCCTGAGCTATAAGGCATTTAATTTGCCTAGTCACCCTGATCATAAATATATTTGGTTTAGGGGTGGGGATCTCAACCATTAAAAAGTTTACTTGAGGTAGGGGGTGCGGATGACCCCCAGGGCCTGAGCTATAATGCATTTAACTAGCCTAGTCACCCTGATCATAAATATATATGGTTTAGGGGTGGGGATATCAACCATTAAAAAGTTCACTTCTGGTAGGGGGTGGGGTATGACCCCCCGGGGCATGAGCTATAAAGCATTTAATTTGCCTAGTCACCCTGATCATAAATATATATGGTTTAGGGGTAGGGATCTCAGCCATTAAAAAGTTCACTTCAGGTAAGGGGAGGGGGGGTCTGTGCTAAAAGGCATTTAATTTGCCTAGACACCCTGATCATAAATATATATGGTTTAGGGTGGGTATCTCGGTCACATTTTTTTTATACTGATTCATTTTAACTGTATTCTACTGAAGTAAATTAAATTTAAATCTTTCCACAGATTAAATTGGAGTTACAGTCAAACCTGTGTATAAAGGGCATCTATGGGAAGAGGCAACATTGCCCTTTATAGACAGGTGCCCTTTATAAAGAGGTCCAAGTGAACGAATATGTTTTCATTGTTTGGTTATGTTTGAATGGTAATGTGTATGGGACTCTACGTATAAAAGAAAATTATCAACTGTTGATGACAATGTAATTTGTGATATTATATGAATAAAGAATGTACACATACAAATCGTATGACATTTTCTTTCTATTGGCATGTTATTTTCAAAATCGGTCAGAACTTTATCTTTACGTTTTAGAACACTGTCAATTTGAGTACGGCCTACGCCTAATTGTTCAGCAATTTTACGATTTGATAAATGTTCTTTTTCAGATTTTCTACACGTTGCTCTAAAGTAAGAGCACTACACTCTTTTGGTGGCATTTTATCAATTTAAAAGAAATTAAAAAAAAATATCAGATACAATTATGTTATGTTTTCAATTAAGAATTTTATGATAATACATGATTAAAATGTAAAACATTTTATAGGTAATTTTGGCTTTGACACTACTCACTCAATTTTCCTTTGATGTAAATAATGGACATTTATCTGAAAGATTTGTAGTAAGTAGGGGTGTTCGTCAAGCGACCCTTTATCTCCTTATTGATTTATAATTGCTGTGGAGCTACTTAGTGCTGCATTCAAGTTTAATCCAAAGATTAAAGGTATCAGTATTAATAACTCGGAATTTCTTATCAGCCAGTATGCTGATGACTCAACATTGTCCCTAGCGGATGACGAGAATTCATTAAATGAAGCTTTAAATATGATATCGCATTTTTCCATCTGTTCTGGACTGAGAGCAAATTTTGATAAAACACATGCAGTTTGGATTGGGGCCAGACGGGGCTGTGGATTGGAACTTAAAACGAATACAGATATTGAATGGAATCATTCTGGCTCATTTAAGTTGCTCGGTATTCAATACTCTCTTGCTAAGGATAATAGATACATAGATAACTACTATTCAAAGTTAGAAAAGATTAAGAAGCTTTTAAATGATTGGTCCCTTAGAACTATATCCCTTTTGGGAAAGATTACTGTTATTAAAACATTAGCATTGCCTATTCTTGTACAGTGTTTTACTGTTTTACCAGATCCACCAGATCATATTATTAAATCTTTACAGAACATTTTCTATACATTTATATGGAATGGTAAGCCAGATAAAATAAAGCGATCTACATTAATTTGTGATTATACAAATGGTGGTTTAAAAATGCCCCATATTCAGTCGTTCATTCATGCTTTAAAGGTATCATGGGTCCTTGGAAGGTGCTAATATCAGATCATTTAGATGCATTTGGTGGAGAAAAACTTTGGTATCTCTCTCCCTCAGGGCTAAAACAATTAGCAAAACAATTCTATTCTTTTTGGCAAGACGTCATTTTACATTATGCGAGTATTCGTGATAATCCATCCACAGCCCCCAAGGAAATGTTAAGCCAACCACTTTGGCTAAACTCTGAAATTAAAATTGGAGGAAAACCAGTTTTATATCAACATTGGGTAAAAGCGGAGGCATTTTTTATTAATGATTTATTGAATTATGAAGGTGGGTTTCTAAGTTTAGAACAGTTTCAAGACAGATATGGCATAATTTCAATTTTTTTAGAATATAATGGTTTACTGAAAGCAATACCCATGAAATTTAAAGAGGTTATTGCAGTAAATAACAAATTAGAAAAAGTTTGTGACAGATATGTGACATTATTAAACAATACTTTAAAGCCTACAAAGCCTTTTTACAAAATGATGTTAGAAAAACATAATGTGCATCCTACAAAATCACAAGAAAAATGGCAGATTAGACTTGAAAAAGAAATTGTAAAGGAGGATTGACACATTATATACTCAATACCTTTCACAACTCTTGTTAGTACAAAACTTCAAGCTTTTCAGTATAAAATTAACTTAAGAATTCTTTTTACTAATGAAAGGTTGATGAAATGTAATTTATCTGAAACTGAAATGTGCAGTTTTTGTTTTGAAACTAGAGAAACCTTGGTTCACTTATTTTTCCACTGCCCTCATGTCCGTCTTATTTGGCTTCAGGCTGCATATTGCTTACAAACAAAGTGTAATATTGACTTTGCTATATCACCAGAAATCTGTATACTTGGTGTACTCACTGGTCAACATTTCAATATATTGAATACATTAATAGTTATAGTTAAGTATTTCATTTATGTTTGTAAATTGAAAAATCAAATCCCAGTATGGAAAGACTGTGTTGAATATATCAAGTATTGTAAAAAAAAATGATTTTGATTCTCTGTACTTGTGTACCCCCAAGAAATCAAATAGTTTAAAATGTAAGTGGAATTCTATTTCTTCAATCCTTCAATGAGTGTGGTGTTTTTCAGTGCCTTATTTCAGGTCATAAATACAAAGCAAAACTTTTGGACTAGTGTCTTTACAATTTTGTTTGTTTGTGTCAAATTATATTAGTATGGTGACATTATTCATGATTGTTTTCCTACTTGTATTGTGATGTGTGCATAATTGATCAGAATAAAATATATATTACAAAAAAAAGTCTTTGTCATTTTAATGATGAACTATAGGAATTGCAAATATCTAGTATTTTTGTTAAAGAAACATTGTACATATAGAAATACTAACACTGTTAATATACTTACCTAACAAAACAAACATTCCTGCCAACAAGGCTGACCATCTTGATAGCTTCAGTTCAACACAAATCTGGTAAACTAAAGGTACAACTAAACTACCCATTATAGCAGGAAGCAGTCTTAATTGATAAACAGGAAAAGATGGCGAGAATTCTGTAAGGATAATTTGATGACATTAGATGTGCTATAAAAATGGTTTTCATTCAATTCTCAAATCATTACTTTTATATCACATCTATCCTAACTGTACAAGAACGAATTTATTAAAACATTGTTACATTGTAATTCAAGTAAAATATCTAAAGTTTGAATTCTCTTAATTTTTTGCCAAATGTTAAAATAATGTGATTTCTTTCCTATTACCAGTGTATTATAACAACTCTCAATGACAATTATATTTTACAGCTTGAGATACAAATGTTTTTTTTGGGGGTTTTTTTTCATACAAACCATGAGCGTTGGCAGGCATGAAAACAATATATGTGCACTATTGAAATTTACAACATATTTTTATTCACATGAAATAGATCAGATATTTAATTTCACTATAGATAAAAAATAATATAATCTGAGCCCTTATCATCCACTGTATTCCCAATCGACACAAAACAAAAGGTTTCAGAACTTTCCCAATAGGTTTCATGTTCTTCACTTTTGTTCTTATCAAATGTTTCCCACCCCCCTCCCAGAGGGTGTGCCGGGGGTAGAATAGGCACCAGGTTTCTCCACCCTAGAGGCACTAGTCCTCTAAAAGGGGTCAACCTCGTGGGAACCTCAGGGTATAGAAATGGGACCAAGAGCTTCTTCTTGAAGGGGCATCCGTCGGTTGTGCGGGATGCATGATTTCACAACCAACCCGTCCTTCGGATGAGACGTGAATAAAACCGAGGTTCCGTGTTGAGAGATTGCCTCCCTCTTCGCACGTTAAAGAACCCAGTGTAACAGCTCATTATGAGCATTATACTCATGATGAGTGTTCCATAGGAGACCTGTTGCACTGGCTAAATTATCCGTCCCTACCCATCACCTTTCCTTGTTTCGAGTCCTGTGGTGTTTAAATTTTTAAATGTTCTCGTCCTGAATATAGGTGAAAAATTGCTCACTGGACTTTAAACACCAATCAATCAATCAATCAATCAAATGCTTCCCTAAATTTGAATTAGAAAATAAAAAAAAACATATATTGAGATAATTTTCAAGACACTGTCAAAGCTCAATTTTAATTACCAATACACAACACCTCTGGGTTTACTATTTCATATTTTGAATAGATCTACAAAAATAATTGATAATATACTGCTTAAAAAATTTACCTGCTCAAATCCTATCAAAGTTTATACATTTGTACCTCCTTCAAAGCCACTGTATATATTAAACATTTACCTGCTCCAATCCTATCAAAGTTTATATCTCCTTCAAAACCATTGTATATATTAAAACATTTACCTGCTCCAATCCTATCAAAGTTTATAACTCCTTCAAAGCCACTGTATATATTAAACATTTACCTGCTCCAATCCTATCAAAGTTTATATCTCCTTCAAAGCCACTGTATATATTAAACATTTACCTGCTCCATTCCTATCAAAGTTTATATCTCCTTCAAAGCCACTGTATATATTAAACACTTACCTGCTCCAATCCTATCAAAGTTTATATCTTCTTCAAAGCCACTGTAAATATTAAACATTTATCTGCTCCAATCCTATCAAAGTTTATATCTCCTTCAAAGCCACTGTATATATTAAACATTTACCTGCTCCAATCCTATCAAAGTTTATATCTCCTTCAAAGCCACTGTATACACCTACAATATAAAGTAATAAATAATATACGGAGAGTAACTTATAACAGATTTAGATTCTTTATAAGATATAGTATTTAATAAATTACCTGTAAGTGATATTGTAGATCTGTATACTAGTATACCATGTACAAGGATATTGTAGATCTGTATACTAGTATACCATGTACAAGGATATTGTAGATCTGTATACTAGTATACCATGTACAAGGATATTGTAGATTTGTATACTAGTATACCATGTACAAGGATATTGTAGATCTGTATAGGTACTAGTATACCATATGTACATGGATATTGTAGATCTGTATAGGTACTAGTATACCATGTACAAGGATATTGTAGATCTGTATAGGTACTAGTATACCATGTACAAGGATAATTGTAGATTTGTATACTAGTATACCATGTACAAGGATATTGTAGATCTGTATACTAGTATACCATGTACAAGGATATTGTAGATCTGTATAGGTACTAGTATACCATGTACAAGGATAATTGTAGATCTGTATAGGTACTAGTATACCATGTACAAGGATATTGTAGATCTGTATAGGTACTAGTATACCATGTACAAGGATATTGTAGATCTGTATACTAGTATACCATGTACAAGGATATTGTAGATCTGTATAGGTACTAGTATACCATATGTACATGGATATTGAAAGAGGGTGAGGGTAGTTGTTATTTATCTTCACTTTCACCAATTTTTCAGCTATATTGTGACGACCAGGATTATGGAGGAAGAAAACCCTTACATTCATATCAAACTAATAGGTGAAAATCCCAGCATAGACAGGTGTCTGGAAGCTGCTTAATCACATGACCACCCTGGTTATGAAAGTTATCTGACTACATCAAGTTTGTCAATGACTTTTGTCTTTCTGGTTTCCTACATGAATAAAACTGATAGCCATGAAGTAACTGTAATATTGTTGAAAGCTGCACTAGACTAATATTTGGGAGGGTCAAATAAAACAGATGCGTTCCAGTTATCCTCTACACCCCCTCTCTCTCAGTTAAATTGGATACTACTAAGGTGTAAAATATCTAAAAGCAAAATAAAATTTAATTGTACAATTGACATCAAACAAAATGAAGTACAGAAAGTTACTAGTTTGGTCAAATAAAACAAAATGATGTTTACAAGAAGTAGTTTTATATAAGAGTAATGTTCAGACCTGCTAATGACAAAAGCATTTTTCCAAGTGGAGGATGTACATCAAAAAAGAATATCTTCTGTAAATACAATGATGCATACTTGGCAAAGTGTAGCTCATCAAATCTGAAAGTACATGCACAGTACACATATATTATACCAGGAAGAAAAAAGGATTTATGCTTACTCAAAATTATCATGGATGTTAGATGAAATATTGGCACTAATAATGAACATAATTGGTATAGTAGTATCCCTTTACAAAGATCAGAACAATTTAGTTAAATATTATCTCACTGTCCTGTGTGTAACAATATATTACCAGTTACTACTCTTTTGGAGACATATGGTTTGTACTGAGCTGAATGCAAAGTCAACTTAAATAACCTTTTCATTATTTGAACTTTTGAACTTCTCATGGGACTGAATTACACCAAACTTAAATGAGCGGGTCCATGAATGAATCTTTTTTCAAAACTGAATCCAGTGCATCTCTCCACTGTGGTTTTTTGTCATTATGCACACTTTCAAAGGATAAATTTTATTTGTAATCCTGATTTTTGACATTAGTAAATCTGAAAAGAATTGTTTGATCAAGTTGAAACCTCTATTTATTTATCATAGTTTAGTTACATTTGTTTATTTGATTTTATGGCTTGTTAGTCAAAAACTTGATTGTGAAGACTGCAGCTCAGCACAACATTCATTCACTACACTTACACTACAGCTCTAGGGAAACCTAATCTCCACAATCTTGTACCCAATGATAAAATAAACAACAACAGCTGGACAGTGTCAATTTCAAACTGTACAGAAAATGGTCTTGACTGTCTTGTTTTTTCTATTCTTCTCCCTTCATCTAAGCTGCTTGGTCTTGGGGATCCATCACCCTATGAATAATAATATAACAACTCAACTATAGAAAAAAGGAAAACAAAAAAGCTTCCTAGGAAAACTGATCACATGTTTTACGTCAATCAATTTTTCAATTACATCATGCTACCCAGGTTTAGTGTTGAAGGTATTGAAGGTACAAGATGTAGTAAACTTTAGACACGTCTGATATGATTGAAATAAGATGAGCATGAATTTACATCTCACCACTGTATAGTACTGGTAATATTAACCTTAGATCACTCAACTGTATGTGAAAGATATGTACATGTATGTACCTGCAGTTTAAGGAATTACTGTAAAATAGTCATTTCGTACATGTAATGATGATGTACATGTAACAAATCCTGATAAATCTTGTGGAAAAATAGTAGGAGCTATTCTTCATTTATTCAATTATATTTGGTTCAGCAGGCTTCATGAAGGAAAAGATTCTTATAGGTAAATATTATTATTCTTCATATACACATATTTAGATTAGCTTAAACATGTTTAATAATGAAGGGAAGTTCAGTGTAAAATATTATAGTTTTAGGGGGGAAATGTTACTGTTACACTACATTGTACAGTACAGTCAAGGACATAGCGTGATAAATCACTGTGATAGACATATCACTCATCTTGGTGATTTGGATATATCTTTTGTTCTATTATTTATCTTCAAAATTTCCTTTATCTTTAGAGCGTTGCTTACTATCACCCAAAAGGCATATCAAAATAAGTAAATAGATTAAACAGACCAAAAGATATATCAGTATAACTAAGAAGAGTGAAACGTCTATCACAGAGATTTATCACGCTATGTCTCTGACTGTACTGTAATTAACGCCACAAATAATTTGAAACTTTTTTCCTGTTTTTTTCTTCGTTCTTTAGAGTACGTTCTACAACCAGTGGAAAGTACCCCAAAAAAATGTAGACATGAGAGAGCAAGGTTTCTATTACTTTACAGAAAATGATTTACACAGTAAACATCTGTGTTACATCATTTTAGAAAAGGTATATATTTTCCTTTTTACTTCTACAAGCCTAAAATGTCAAAATTACAGACAAAATAATGATGTTCGACAAGGAACAGAAATCTGTTGAACTTAATTTTCAAACTAGTGTTTGATAATATATGCTGCCTTGATTTGTTTTATAAGGGTAGCATTGCTCTTTATAACCTAGTAAATATACATTGTAACTTATTAAATATACATTTTAATCAGAACTGTATTTTTTTCACAATATTCATTGATTGCTCTTTTTCAATATAAATTGCCATAAATAAGATTACAAATATCATATGTTAAATACTGAAGATCAAACCTCAACCCTTTGTGGAGCTGGCAATGTTCTTTCTAAGGAAGGTGTTTCTTCTTCCATTACTTGTTAAAAGAAAATGTAAACCATAAATAGACAGTTGCTAAAAAGAAATCTTCATTCTTTTATTTCTGACACAATCAATTTTCAAGATTTTCATATACATTTTTTTGTATAATGTTTTAATTAAAATTTCATTATATTGAGAATGACAACATAAATCCTGATATTCTAGTTTTACACCAACCTATATAAATAATAGCTATCATTAGGTTTGATTCCTTCCCATAGTCAGTGTTCATGAGATGCAATATATGATACAAAATGTAGTTTGCCAATTACTTATGGCAGGTCTGTGGTGTTGCAGGAGTCGACTTAACTGCTGGCCTGTGGTCAGTAGATCTGTGGTTGGGTCAGTAATACTGAGAACTGGATGGCCTGTTGGGTCAATGAATGTAAATGGGAGAGTAATGTTATATACACGTAATAGCATAATTATTTTTGTCCCCATATTTTATTTTGAAAGAGCATCAAGATTCCAATCTTCCATTAATTTCTATTGGGCTTCGTAGTTTTTATAATTGCTGTTCTAAAAATAGCTAATCGAACAGCATTCATTGGTTACCTGTCAGGGTCAGTCGAAATAGACACAAGAAAAGACCAAAGAAGATTCCGGGGATAGAAATTAGATTCTGTCTTCTTTTGTGGCACTGAATGATTTCAATGAAGTGCTGAATATGAAACATTTTTTACTGTTTTTCTGATTTAAGACATAAATACAAAATCAAAGAGTCATATTTTACAGAGTATTGAAAATATCGTCCCGGTTTCCCTGTCTTCTTCGTTATCAATTTCGGCATGCCAGTTCTCAGAATACAACAAAATGTATGAGGCATGGAGAAGTTTCTTACCAACTATAAGGGGACTAAACGATCTACTTCATACCATTTGGATGATGAACGTCTACAGAAAAGCATGTACATGTATATGAAACAGATAAATGGAAACGCAAATTCCAGACTTTCCAGTCATTGTGGACACGACAGTAGTGAGTACGCATGGTTAGATAATGGTCCATTTCGAACAGCTGTCATTAAAAACTGAAAAAAGCCTTTCAATATAGAGGAGCAACATAGACTTGTAATGAACTCGGGCATAAAAAAAAAGAAAATTTATTGTTCATTTCGAACAACTGTGATTAAAAACTGAAAAAAACCCTTACAATATAGAGCAGCAACACATACTTGTAATGAACTCGAGCATTAAAAAAATGAAAATTTACAGTCACATGGAGAGCATAAAATACCAATCCACAGTAAAACAAAACTGAAATGAATTGAGGTGCTCAGCACCATCTCTTTGCCTAGACGTACACTCTTATAGTATTTTTTTGGAATACTAAATTACAAGCTTATATCTTTGATGAGTATTTTTACTCCACTTATTAATTTATCAAAACTATATGTGTTTTGAATGCAAAAATATACAGACTAATAGTCACTATGTTCTTAAAAACATATTTTTATATACATGTACATGTACATTTGTACTTTACTGTGCAGAAAAAACCTCTCTGACTACAGGATTTTCATCTAAAATTCTCAAATTTTCTTGGGGGATGGGGAAGCCTCTCCAAACCCCCACCCCAAAGGACTGCACATTTTGTGGGCCTCCATAATTTTTGGGACCAGCAAAATATTTTAGGGGGTAGTAAATATTTAACATGGTTGGCACTATGGGCCAGCTACATTTATTTTCTTAAGTCAACCCCTATGTTGTCATTTTATCTCAATTTTCAATATCATTAAAACTTACAAAAATATAGCTGAAACATAGCAAGAAATTTTGTAACACTCCTAGCTCAATCCTAAAACATGTTACGCCTTTTATGGGTGTGCTCTATTGACGAGTATTGTGATTTTGGTAATGGAGAATGGTGGTATTTATTGCTGGGATTTTTCTTACATCTCAATTGTAGTGGTGAAAAGCAAAGAATAACAAATAATCATCCAATAAGATCTACTACAGGAGATATGCAATAGGAGTAATATTACTGCCGTGTGTTCATTTGTGTTCCAACAACTTGAACAAGTCAGCACACAAGTCAAGAACTTAAGTTAGGACGAGTATCTGGTACAGAGATTCAAGTTGTAAATTTCTGGTGAACTATGGAAAATAGAGGAAATTGATATTGTACAGAAGCGTTGCTTTTCTTCGAATATATAGCAAAACTTACCTACTTTGTTTGCCAAATCAAATCTGATATATCAGAAACAAAATCTAACCGGATATCATTTTCACATTCTAAAACAAAACATGATATCGGGTACAACTCTTAATTTGTTCCGATTTAACCCTTGTAAGAGCATCTTAACTAGATATTAAGCATATCAATGATAGAAATTTTCGAAAAAAGCATTGCTATATTAGTTTAATAATATATACAATATAATTGGAGACAAAAATTACAAAAATAAAAATCGGATTTATACCATATCCGGGTATTTAATCCGTGATTGATTTACATATTAGAAATTATTTTTTCCAACCCCAAGCAAAAATAATGTGGTGAAATCATGTTGAACGTGACAGGTGATATTTTCTTTAGTTTACAGTAAAGCTGTAGATTCTAGGTTGCTGGAATAAAAGTCCCTGAGTCTATGGTTTTAAAGACCCTGTAGCCCAAAGTTTAAGGAGGCTGCAGTGGAAAAAATCCAAAAATCTTCTAAAGCACAAGCCTTGTGTTGTGACCACAGGCACTTAGGTATATTGTTTTTTTACCAGAAACAAGTGCCTGTGCTTGTGACAAGGAATAGAAATGCAATTTTATTTTGCACAAAAGAGCACTGTGGTATGAAGAATTAGTTTTGTACCATTGAATGCTCCAGGGTCTGTTGGGTTCATGTTCTGGGGAATCAAAATTTAACATGATATAATACATTTAGTAGGTCAGGGGCGTAGCTAGAGTAAATCGAAGTATACGCATAATTTCGGCAAGGGATCAGGGGGCCGCTCAAGGACCCCAGTGGGTCCAAGGCAAAGCCCTTGTAAGGGGTTCAGGGGGCAAAGCCCCCAGGAAGCTCATGGATTTTACCAAATTTACATACTTCAGAACCTGATTGCGTGAGTGTGTTTTGTTCTGCCTACAGTTCGCTCTTGTGTTTTACGGTCAGGTCGTATGTGCCAGAGATGGATATAGAAAACATGTATTGAGGATATGACATATAATTGGTTATCTAGACAACATACTTAAATTAAAATGTTGAAGTGTTGATATCATTAGATCTTTACTCAATCTTGTGAAAATGATCCTTCTTGGATGAACAGTTGAAAATGAATGACGCCCAGGGCCTCGTTTCACAAAAGGTTGTAAATCGTAAACTTGGTCGTATGACTGTCTTTACGATTTACGACCGTTTCACAAAACTTACAGACTTCCGATATACGACATTTTTTAGTCGCAAATTACCGACTAGGTCGGAGCAATCGTAAATCGTTAAATACAAAAGTTGAATGTACATCATTACAATGAGGAATCATGCTATTCCATCACTTACAGGTTAACAAAACTTGTAAATATCATACCCATTTTCTTTTGTGTTTATGTCGTTGCTAAAAAGAAACTATTGGTTATAAGAATCTTTCTAAATAAACAACAAAATTTTACTTAAAAAATCTACCTCCTTTTCTCTTTATTGAAAGGGAATCTATCCAGATAAAAAAAAAAAAAAAAAAAACAGAACCGCCACGATATATACTATAACTGAAATATTGTTTTAAAGAACATTAAACAAACAAACAAGCATAAAAACGGTGGAAATGTGTGGTTAATAAAACGTAATTATGAAATATTATACAAGAAAACAATCTCAGTGACATGATACTTTTTGGCACCCATGCAACTACATGCATGTAGACTGACAAAGAAAACAAACACACTGAATTTGTGCTACAATGTTCAATTTTCAATTTCTTGACATCAAATTTACAAAAAGTCCAAGAATTCCAAATTTAAAGCAGAAAGTCGATATATCATCAAATTTTAACGGGGTGTTCCATTAATTTAAGGTGGAACTATTTATAGACCTTATATTCATGGAAAATACTGAGATGTGAAATAAATGTCCACGAGAAAACAATGTACTGTAATGTATCGTGTTTACTCACGGGTGTACGGGACAGACGAGTATTTTGAAAGTGGGGGAGGGGGCACAACATATATTTTATCTCCAAATATAGGGAAAAACAACGTATTTTTTTTTATCTCAAAAGTTTGGAGGCAACCGCCCCCAGTTCTTGCTGTATAGGAATAGTACCTGTCAAGTATATATATTCGTCTAAACTAGAAGTTACGTAAAGCCAATAACTACATGTATTCACTAAGTATTAAAATTGGCTCTGTGCTATGACCCAATAGGGTGGTTTCAATTTTTGAAACCTATTGATATAGGAAAATTTAAAAAAGTTGCCTATATGCTATAGCTTTAGCTATTTTGTTCAAGTCAACATTTTGCCATATATTAAAAAGCTGTAATCAATTTTATTCAAAGAGTAATGTAAATTATAAACTGGTGCTAAATACATGCAACCTTAGAAATGTACATGTACATTTGTATAGTTTCATTTGAATTCGCTATAAAATGTCTTTCTTAGATAAATCATAACTAAATCTGACCTAAGTTATGATATTATAAGGTTAAATATATGATGCCTGATGTGGGGCAAATGGTTAAAAAAAAAAGTGGGTGGACTAGAATTTTGTAAAAATCACCAATGACAGTCATTGGGAAATATTTGTATCATTGCTGATGAGGGATGGAGTGAACTTTCTCTTTATTATTGTTGACTTCTCTGTCATCAGCCTTATCAAAGTGGATATTTTCTCCTTATTCCACAGCAGAGCTTTCCCCGAAAAAGCAGTCTCCACTTTGAAATAGTCGTCTTCTACTTTCTTAGGGTGTTGCCTGATTTGTATCCACAAAGACCAATAAAATAACTTTATTTAATATTTTGTATATACCGGTACATACATGTAGACCAATAAAATAACTATATTTAATATTTAATATTTTGTTTGAACGAATATATGAATCTGATAGGGTAAATTGATCGATTTTCGTAACTCCGCACACAGAAGATGTATTAACCACAAGTCGTAAATCGGAAATCGTAAAAACATTCCGACAAGTTTTGTGAAACGGTCGCAAATTTAGTCGGTAATTGGTTGTAAGGTAAGTCGGAAATCGTACGATTTACGACCTTTTGTGAAACGGGGCCCTAGGGCTTTAAATTTCTTGCATGTCACAACTCAACATATTTAATTTTCTGACAAACTATTTATCCCTCTAGCCACGAAGAAGGGTCGGATATTAGTTTTTATGAGCTTGGTGTTCACTGGTCAGTTAGTATGTAGGGATTGGGAAGGCGAAAATGGCCCCTTGTTGTTATGTAGATTCCTCCTTTGTCTGGAGAACTGCACAATGAATGCAGCCACAATCACTATGGAAGGTGAACAATTTTTTTCAAAGAAAGAATACAGTAACCCACATCTTACACAAAGTGCATTGAAAATGCTAAATTTTAACTGCGTGTGAAGCGCTTTTTTGGATTAACCATCATTCATTGAATGAATTCACTCCACATGAAATGAACCCTTCAATTGCAATGATTTGATTTAAAAAATTCGATTTAGAAAATTCACATGGAATCTTAAAAGAATGGCACCTTGATTTGTCAGACTGTCATGGAACGTCATCTTACTTTTCAAGTTTTGATTTCATCAAAAAACGCATATTTCGTTTTTAGCTGATTTTTTTATGTGTACGCAATTGCGTTTTTGCGTATAGGGAGCTACATTTTGTACGTCCCTGTAATGTCTAATGATTCAATAAATCTTCTTAGCCAAGTGAGTGATAAAGGCTGATATGAGCATCTTGTTGTTAAATACATTTTAATGAAAATTGTTAAGAAAGCTGACCTGTTAATAGTTGTCCATTTTCACCCTTTTTTCCAAAATCATATTTAGAATGATCTATTGAATGAGATTTTAAAAACTGGGCTGTTCACTTTAAGTGCTGCGAAAGCATGGAAGAGCCATGCAGATGATTTATTACCTCTTGGTCACACGATACTGTAAGTGTAATTAGATACAAGGTCTATAGTGGTGTTTAGAAGCCTGTCATTGATAGACGTTATGGTATATCATTCAATATCCATCCATTCCTCTGTCTATTCGTTAACGTTTCCATAGGATTCTTGCTTCAATAATTCTTTTAGTTGTTAAAAATTTTGATGCAAAGATCCGTTTTTTATTGATATTTTTGTTGATTATGAGTTTTACAAAAATAGTATTAATAAGGAAAGCATAATTATCCAGTATACATACAGTAAGGTAAGGTAAAATAACAGTACAAAGAAAGAGGTATGAATGAAACAAAAATAAATGAAAATGTATAATAATAAAAAAAAATATCATATCAGGGGAGATGTAATGGAAGTTTATGAAAATTTGTGTTGGTTGCCATTGGTACATAAAATCAAATCAAATAAGCTTTATTTACAGTCGGCAAGACATAACAACAATACAACATAAGCTCTTAAGAGCTTTTGAACCGACTAACATACAATCATACAATGCAATACACAATAGTCATGACATAAGCATGCAAAATAGATGTACTATTGGCAATCACAAACAGCAATTCATGTACATGTAGAAGAGTTAGGGATATGGTGTTTAATGTCACTTTTAACACTATTTCATAACTATATCGTGGCGGTCAGTTTTATTGGTGGAGGAAACTGGAGTACCTTGAGAAAACCACCAACCTGCTTTCACAAGTCACTGACAAACTTTTAGTTTATCACATAATGTTGTATCAAGTACACCTCACCATGTGTTGGATTGGTAGATATTTCAATTTAAAAAATATGAAAAAAAACAAGACACTATATCATTTCAAATATTTTTTAGAATATCTTCTTTCAGAGTTTAAAATCAATATTCTACAGATGATGCATGTATATTATTACATTTTTGTATTAATTATGGTGTGCCTTAAATTATACACTGTAATGGGTACCATACTATATTTGAAATGTTTGAAGCGTAAATAGTAAATTTTTATGTTCAACTGCAATATTTTTTTTTGCTCCATTGTGACGAATGGGACCCCGTTGTAGCTCCGCCGAGACACAAGTTTGTCACAGGAGCTACATTATTGCAGCTAGTATTTGATAGGCTCTGATCTGGCCGTGCAGTCACTGAACACAAATATGTTTTCCTGTTTTTTTGTATCTACATGTATCTTTATGTCTCCAATCATTGTATTAAATTGTTTGCCCCTTGTGGGACCTTAATTGGCAATAAAATTCTTATAATTGATATAATTATTGTATTAATATATCAAAACTAGATTTAAATCTTATCATAGTGTACATACAAAAAAAATGTACACTGTATACTTGTATATATATATGTTACAGGGCAAATCCGAATCCAGGGCGATTCGGAATCCTCCTAGGGCAAATCCGAATTCGAGTTTGTCCTAGGAGAAACCTGAATTCCGATTTACACTGGTTTTAATCTAGTGTAAATCAGAATTCGGTTTTCTCCTAGGACAAATCAAGATATCCTGATTTGTACTAGGGCGATTCCGAATCGCCATGAACTGGTCTACTAAGAAGTTAAAATATAATAGAGAGAGAGATATATATATATAGAATATATTAAAGTATAAAAATCCAACGATATAAAAAATATATAAATAAAAGTTTATTTCTATAAATTATAACAATATTGTCATTAATATATCGGGACTGATCGAAAAATTGCAATGAAAATAGCTCACAAAATATTTTTTGTGCAGAAGCATTATTCCATTGGAGATACCGCCGGAATCAAAATTCATAAAGTTGATAGGACAAATACAGACTCGAAAATTCTGCCTTGTAAAGTTTTAGACATAAAAATCATCAACGATTTAAAATCGTTATATAAGATATTTTCTAAAGATGGAATATTGAAGAACTGAGATGTTCATGTAGGAAGGCGAACTTGCAGTGTTCCACAA
Organism: Gigantidas platifrons; assembly: GCA_002080005.1. Classification (NCBI taxonomy): domain Eukaryota; kingdom Metazoa; phylum Mollusca; class Bivalvia; order Mytilida; family Modiolidae; genus Gigantidas; species Gigantidas platifrons. Next base: position 103,510 of record MJUT01062446.1, on the reverse strand, counting down.
AATGTCATACAAACAATCGTAAATGTGAAAATAAGTAAAAATGTCAGTTTTGTCAACATTTTGTAAAAAATATTTCGTTCACTTAAAATTGTATTCCTGTAATAAAAATTAGTTTGTAGTCTTTTGTCATATATCACATACTCGTTAAACCTACAAAGCATTAGTACAATACAGAAATAAAATGTTAGAAGGATCCGGAATCGCACTAAGTAATATTTTTAGTAATATTCCAAATCCCACTAGAATTTTAGTACGATTCAGAATCGTCCTAGTACAAATCGGGATATCTTGATTTGTCCTAAGAGAAACCCGAATTACGATTTACACTAGATTAAAACCAGTGTAAATCGGAATTCAGGTTTCTCCTAGGACAAACTCGAATTCCGATTTGCCCTAGGAGGATTCCGAATCTCCCTGGATTCGGATTAGCCCTGTAACATATATACATGTATATATATACATGCACACACCCATATGCTTATTCACACATATACATTGTACATAGACATGCATATGCAAATATACACATACATAGTACCTACCTATCTTCATTCCTTCCTTCCTTTTCTATTATGAATATATGATGTGTTTGATAACTTTGATTTCATAGTATTCGGTGAAAAGCTCTTGAGAGCTTATGTTATTTATTATGTATGCACCGAATCAAAATAAAGCATTCATTATCATTATAGTACGGGTTTTTTTTGTCAGCATTACCTTTTATTTAAATTCAATAGAATTAACATTTTTGGCTACTACTTTTTTTTAATAAATAAAATATTTTGCCAAAAATAAAAGATGAATTAATAGCACCCAGTTTAATCTGTCCTGGTAAAAATACTCATTCCAAGTACTTTAATTTTATTATTAAGTTCTAGATTTATTTTTTTTTCATTCAACTAATTGATTATTGATGACAACAGCTATTTAGAGAGCAATAAAGGAAAACAATTGAAGGTATTCTAATGTTTCTGTTTCTGATGTGCAAGACCTACATAGACTAGTATGACTTGAATGAAATTTTATTAATTTGCAAAGATCCTTTTCGTTTTTCATGATTCTGTCTCTATTCATGATATCCTATTTTACTTGTGACATCCCTGTGCCACCATGTTACCTGCTTACTGACTTATTCTTGTTATGAATATAACTGAAATACTGCTCACATGCACTGATGTTCAGTTATAATTAACAATCAACAAATCAACTTATGATAGCATATTATATTTCAGTGAGATGATCAATATAAAATGGTGAATGTAACAAAAGGAATTCTAGTGGAGTGTGACCCTGCAATGAAGCAGTTCCTTCTTCATCTTGATGATACAGAAGCATTTGGACGTAAATTTGTTATTCAGGATCTAGGAGAAAATTTTCTGTTCATCTCATCTGACATTTTAGAAACATTACAAGATAAGATTGATGATATAATGGAGAGATTATCATTTCCTTTGGCTGAGAAATAAACTCAAATATTCATTTTTTTCTCAATATATTATAATATTTTTAACATTTTGCAAAACAAATAATTGGAAAATGAAAAATAAATTGTCTTGGAGCTGGATACTCACAAAACGACTCCTAAATATGGATAATACGTTGTTTAGAGATGGAAATCTAGTTTGTTGCTTAGCAATTAAACAGTTCACTGTCAAAGAAGATATCAATGAAATTTGTCAAAGGTAAAGTATAAAATAGGGTAATTGTGCATCCATATGGATTCTTCTTCACATATATGATACATATACATTGCTCTACATAACTTCTGTTTTTTAGCCAAATATTTCCTTGCTTGTAGTTGAGATAAAGAGTGTGAAATGATGTATACTCTAGGTGATAGGGGTTAATTCTTGTATTGGTTACATTATATAAAAAATATAGCTAGGCTTTCTGTGTATTAAGTGTTCCTTCTTCTGATTTTCAGTCATAAATCATGTTATAAAATTACATTTTCTGACCAATAAACTTCTAATGATCAGAATGAACAATTAAAATTGTTGATCTGTTTGTCTGTCCTATTATCTTGTGTAGACAACTAATCTTTAGACTGAAGTTGAGAACTAGTTATTTGTTATTATGTCTTAGTATGGGCATATTTAAATCATTACAATTTTCCAAACAAAACCAGTTCTATAGGGTTTATGGCCACTTTTCAACTTCTTAGATACTATATTCTATAAGTTGATTCCATATTCTTATGTAGGCAACTATTTTTTTTTCTTTTGATGGAACTTGTTCATATATGGTTTGATGTCTTGGTATGATATGCACATTATTATAAATACTATTTTAATTTTTCAAACAGACCAATTAAGTAGGAGATTGACATACATAATTGGGGTAGTCAGATTGAAGATTAATATGATAAACATACAAGTATAATTAACAAAAGTGGTTCAGAGGATGTTTTTTTCACTATCTCAAATTAAGCCCTGGTCATGGTAGTTTATTTGGGAGACTTTTGTGACAGTTCACTGTTACTTAATAGTCTTGTCAAGGGCCTGACAGTTTGTAGTGTATTTGGAGATACATTTGTATTATGTATATGCAGGCATTGAAAAAAAAAGATTTTTAGTTACATATCGTCATTATTAATATACATATAAAATTATTAAGTAATTATTAAGATATGTGCAGGAACGAAATAGGTCTTACCGGTAATTGTTTGTTATTATTTAATGGAACAGACTTTAATTTGTTGGAAAAATCAAGTTATTTAGCTTTAGCAGGACCATTCCCCTTGTCATTGCTCCATAAGATTCTTCACTTCTCCTTATTTTGTTAAATAGGGAGAGATGACTTTATCAAGCACTTCAAGCTGAACTATGTCCTAAAGTGTTCATATTAGTCAGTAACTATATACATGTAATAAGAATATTAGTCAGTAACTATATACATGTAATAAGAATATTAGTCAGTAACTATATACATGTAATAAGAATATTAGTCAGTAACTATATACATGTAATAAGAATATTAGTCAGTAACTATTATACATGTAATAAGAATATTAGTCAGTAACTATATACATGTAATAAGAATATTAGTCAGTAACTATTATACATGTAATAAGAATATTAGTCAGTAACTATATACATGTGATAAGAATATTAGTCAGTAACTATTATACATGTAATACGAATATTAGTCAGTAACTATTATACATGTAATAAGAATATTAGTCAGTAACTATATACATGTAATAAGAATATTAGTCAGTAACTATTATACATGTAATAAGAATATTAGTCAGTAACTATATACATGTAATAAGAATATTAGTCAGTAACTATATACATGTAATAAGAATATTAGTCAATAACTATATACATGTAATAAGAATATTAGTCAGTAACTATTATACATGTAATAAGAATATTAGTCAGTAACTATATACATGTAATAAGAATATTAGTCAGTAACTATATACATGTAATAAGAATATTAGTCAGTAACTATTATACATGTAATAAGAATATTAGTCAGTAACTATTATACATGTAATAAGAATATTAGTCAGTAACTATTATACATGTAATAAGAATATTAGTCAGTAACTATATACATGTAATAAGAATATTAGTCAGTAACTATTGTACATGTAATAAGAATATTAGTCAGTAATTATATACATGTAATAAGAATATTAGTCAGTAACTATTATACATGTAATAAGAATATTAGTCAGTAACTATATACATGTAATAAGAATATTAGTCAGTAACTATATACATGTAATAAGAATATTAGTCAGTAACTATTATACATGTAATAAGAATATTAGTCAGTAACTATTATACATGTAATAAGAATATTAGTCAGTAACTATTATACATGTAATAAGAATATTAGTCAGTAACTATATACACATACATGTGATAGAGTTGCTATGCTACAACTGGAGATTTGCAAATTTTTGGCTGGAGATTTGGTCTCATAACTGGAGATTTCTTATCGACGTATTTGATGCGTGTTTTTATTGTTTATTGATGTTTTCCTTTTGTTTGTTTCAGTATTGAACCAACTGCATCCCACTTCAATATGTATTGTTTACATTTCTGTCTTAAGTAGTGTTTCATATGATGAATGAAGGATAAAAACTTTATTTATAATTTATTCATAATCATAAGGTTATAACAAAGCAATAACAATGAAGGCAGAATGTTCTGAACATTAAAGTCATAGATCACTAAAATTAAAAAGTCACTATTCATCACATGTAGTCACAGAATTTACCCTTAAAAAGTCACAGATATAATCACAGCAAGTGAAAGTCGCAAATACTTTGATCAGCTTTGGTCCCAAACAAGCCATAACAACTCAATCCGAGATGAATTCATTGCTTGTTTGATCGAAATAAGAAGTTTTCTCGGCATCAAAGGTTGATCGACTTGTGTCTGCACAACGTTTATTTTGTCATTTTATAACTATTTTTAATTGCCGCTATCCCACTTCTAATCATCTAAGCGTGTGCCACAATTAACTGTCAATCAGTGGATAATTGTTGTATAATCATCAACACATTAATTAATCACCATCATGTCAGGGTTTACCTGTAAAGGTGTCAAACAGATCAATAATCGGATATCATTCGTATCTCTCGGTGTTTTTCGTCAGCGCGGGGGTTCCAAATGGGGAATTTCCAAAAATATTGATCGCAAAATGTACTGGCATTGTAGGGCAATATTTTTTTGTACTTGATTTTTTTCACGGGCAGAAGATTTTGAAAGTTGACGGGAGAGACGAAAGGGACCCTCAAAATCGGGAGAATAATGCTCCCGCCGGAAGGTTCACATGTATGTATACATGTAATAAGAATATTAGTCAGTAACTATATACATGTAATAAGAATATTAGTCAGTAACTATTATACATGTAATAAGAATATTAGTCAGTAACTATATACATGTAATAAGAATATTAGTCAGTAACTATATACATGTAATAAGAATATTAGTCAGTAACTATATACATGTAATAAGAATATTAGTCAGTAACTATTATACATGTAATAAGAATATTAGTCAGTAACTATATACACAGAGGTGTTTACTGTTACGGATTTTCCGTATTTACCACGGATTTGAGATGCAAAATACGGACTACGGATTTGTTCACGAAAATACGGTTTCTGTGGCATTTCAAAATTATAATTTCCCACACTTAATTTTCCACGAAGCGCTTGAATATTTGTATATATGAGTCAACGCATAAAACGTTAAAGCGATCAAGACTTGGAATGCATTCGAAATACTTCTAATTTATCGTCTGTTTAGCATTTGAGAAATGTGCTCGCTTGAAAATCCGAAATGAAAAGATATCAGCAGCCAAAGCTGCAAAGCGGGTTCTGGATTCGGGGGTGGAAGATCACGATGTCAATTGTACGCCGCCAAAGAAAAGAAA
>MJUT01062446.1:52388-76904 GCA_002080005.1 Gigantidas platifrons | reverse complement strand
TAGGACACACACTTTCAGTGGGGATGTAGACTGTCACTGTGGTGTAGTGGTTAGGACACTCACTTTCAGTGGGGATGTAGACTGTCACTGTGGTGTAGTGGTTAGGGCACTCACTTTTAGTGGGGATGTAGACTTTCTCTGTGGTGTAGTGGTTAGGACACTCACTTTCAGTGGGGATGTAGACTGTCACTGTGGTGTAGTGGTTAGGACACTCACTTTTAGTGGGGATGTAGACTGTCTCTGTGGTGTAGTGGTTAGGACACTCACTTTCAGTGGGGATGTAGACTGTCACTGTGGTGTAGTGGTTAGGACACTCACTTTCAGTGGGGATGTAGACTGTCTCTGTGGCGTAGTGGTTAGGACACTCACTTTTAGTGGGGATGTAGACTGTCTCTGTGGCGTAGTGGTTAGGATCTTCATCTTAGGGGTGTAGTTTGCTGCTGTAGTGTAGTGCTCACATTGAGTGGTGTGGAGATTGCTTCTATGGAGTAATGGTTAAGATGCTCACATTGAGTGGGGTGTAGATTGCTTCTATGGAGTATGGTTAAGATGCTCACATTGAGTGGTGTGTAGATTGTTTCTATGGAGTAATGGGTAAGATGCTCACATTGAGTGGGGTGTAGATTGTTTCTATGGAGTAATGGTTAAGATGCTCACATTGAGTGGTGTGTAGATTGCTTCTATGGAGTAATGGTTAAGATGCTCACATTGAGTGGAGTGTAGATTGCTTCTATGGAGTAATGGTTAAGATGCTCACATTGAGTGGTGTGTAGATTGTTTCTATGGAGTAATGGGTAAGATGCTCATATTGAGTGGGGTGTAGATTGTTTCTATGGAGTAATGGTTAAGATGCTCACATTGAATGGTGTGTAGATTGTTTCTATGGAGTAATGGTTAAGATGCTCACATTGAGTGGAGTGTAGATTGCTTCTATGGAGTAATGATTAAGATGCTCACATTGAGTAGTGTGTAGATTGTTTCTATGGAGTAATGGTTAAGATGCTCACATTGGGTGATGTGTAGATTGTTTCTATGGAGTAATGGGTAAGATGCTCACATTGAGTGGTGTGTAGATTGATTGCTTCTATGGAGTAATGGTTAAGATTCTCACATTGAGTGGTGTGTAGATTGTTTCTATGGAGTAATGGTTAAGATGCTCACATTGAGTGGGGTGTAGATTGCTTCTATGGAGTAATGGGTAAGATGCTCACATTGAATGGGGTGTAGATTGTTTCTATGGAGTTATGGTTAAGATGCTCACATTGAGTGGTGTGTAGATTGCTTCTATGGAGTAATGGTTAAGATGCTCACATTGAATGTGGGGTAGTGGCTATGTCAATTACCTTGAATGGGGCGTAGACTATCTGTGGTGTAATGGTTAAGATGCTCCCATTGAGTGGGGTGTATATTCAAGAAGAGTTTGAAGATACCAAATGGGTAATCAGAATCATTAAATCTAGAAGGACAGACAATACAAGGGCTAAAAGACAAAGGACAAACAACAATCTACAAAACACAACACAAAAAAACTAAAGATCGAGTAACACAAACCACACTAAAAACTGGAGGTGAACTCGGGTGCACCAGAAGGGTAAGCAGTTCTTGTTCCACCAGTGACGTGTCGTGTTACTCTAATTACAAACCAGGTGATAAGTCATGAATGAGGAAGGGAACAGGAAGTGATTATGACACATGGAACATATCAAAGGTCATTTGTGACACAGATATTCCATAACGGTTAACCAAGTCATGGTGGCGGCCGTAAAATTTTCAAAGTGATGATTTTAATATAACCAATATGAATCCTTGGTTCGGTTGCTTCCTTCAAGGAAATCCTGATAGGAACCACAAGCTATGGAATATCCAGCGTATCAACTGAGAGATATATACTCCATATGCAGGTGCTGGTGGAATGTTGCTATACATAGAAATACAAAATTACACAATGGGAACATTTAAGTCATCTCTTTTGTCATGATGTTTCGTTCTTAACTCGGTGTCAATTTAGAGGCGTAGGTCAAGGTTTGAAGCAGACCTAGCTGTATCTGTGGTATCCTTTATTTCAAGCTAAAGTGGGATAGATGCGATCAACAAAATCACCAAACTTAGAATTATTTAGTGAAAGGACATCATCTATATAGTGCAGCGTGAAATTAAAGATTCCCTCTATGGTGTAGTGGTTGGGTATGAAAGTCTTTTGTGATATTTACGAAACTTTCAGTTCAAATATCCTGAAATCCAATTGCTCCATATGCATAGAATTTTTTCTTGGCTCCATATGGTTGTTATGTACTTTCCCAAAATATAATGTCTGAGAATCTTGAAATACATGTGGGGAAACTGAGATTGAAAGAAATTATTATAATTTCAGTTTTCTCTAGGGAAACACAAGATCATAGTCCTTTTTCCTAGGAGAAAAATTATATCAACCTCATTTTTCCAGGAAGAAAAATTATAATTTAGAATATGCCAATATAACACTGTTATTCCCAGGCAACCACCCATCCATCTTGCTATTATTCAGAGGACGTTTGTTGTTTTCAGCTTGAATTGAAAGTATTTTGTAAATGTTTAATATATGTAGAGAACTGGTTTGTCATAACATAACACTAAAACATTGAAATGGAAGTAGACAAAGTAATATATTGCTGACAGATTGCTCTAAGGGGAGTTTGTAGATACTCAAGAGTAATCAGAAGCTGTAAATGGAAGGATCAGACAATGCAATGGTTGGAAAGAAGAGAAGAGACAAACAGTAGTCCACAAAAGACTACACATAAGATACTGAGCAATGTAAACCCTGCTAAAACCTGACAGAAGTCCTGCTCCAATACTGGTGCTATCGAATTACTGTTTATCAGAACAAACATCAATTGATACTTTGATAGGGATATTGTGCTTGAAATCAGTATACTCAATAACTAACATAAAATCACCAATCAAATGGGAGTAACGACAAACCGAAAATAGTTATATCATGAAATCGCACCAGACCACACAACACAGAACTGAAAACGTGAAGACATATAATTTGACGAAATTAAGAACTCAAACCGGGTCGAACTACGGGGTTCTAGAAGAGTAGCGTTCCAACTCAACCAGTGGTACCAGTCACGTTAAAATCCAACTTCAATCCTCGGTATGTATCTTCCTTCATGGCAGCAGCAACTACCAAGGAAATCCTGGTCGGAAACACAATCTCTGAGATATCATATAAACTGAAAGATGCCCACCCCCATATGCAGCTGCTGCTAGAATTTTGTTACATAAAAATGGGAAATTATAATGAAAAAAATTAAATCTTCCTATAGGTAGTGAGAAAACCTTTTTTTTTATTAAGTTGAACATTCTTTTCATCTATCTTTTTAATATTTAGGTAGTGTGTGTGACATCGTTGGTAAATGCAGAGCGGCCAGATACACCTGCAATAGATTCCATAACACCAGCTCTGTCACGAACATGTTTACAGAACTCAAATGGTCACAATTACAACTGAGAAGAACAAGATCATGCCTCATATTCTTCTACAAAATCATACATCATCTAGTTGCTATATATCCAACCAACCTACTAGTATTATCTGACAGTAGAACACGACAATACACACACAGCCACTCATATAGACATATCCATACAAGCTTAGTGGCGTAGCTTCCATTGAGGCAACCGAGGCAGTTGCCTTGGTAACAAAAATAACTGCATAAATACAAATATTTAATGTAAGTTGCTCTAATAACATCTTTATTACATGTACTTAATAAGTATAACAATGTAATGTTGTGGCTGACCAGTAATCAATGAATCCTGTTAACAAGATCGGAATTGGCACATGAGTAGCTTAGCGTGTGAAAAAAAAAATTAATAAACATGAGGCCACCAAAATGGTTTATCACTATTTTTTGATGTTGCATTCAATAACTCGGCTCTCCTTTATGATACATCGTTTCATGTCATTTAAAGGCGTTTCATTTTTTTTTTTTAATTCGACATTCTCAGTGGTAATGGGATCAATACAATACAAATTTGATTCAAATAGGCCATGACTACTTGTTTTAAAAAGAAAAAAATGTGTTTTCCTTGGGGGGGGGGGAGACCCCCTGCCTCGGTAATATTTTACCCCAAGCTACGCCCGTGCTGACCAGTAATCAATGAAACCTGTTAACAAGATCGGAATTGGCACATGAGTAACTTAGCATGTGAAAAAAAAATCAATAAACATGAGGCCACCAAAATGGTTTATCACTATTTTTTTGATGTTGCAGTCAATAACTCGGCTCTCCTTTATGATACATCGTTTCATGTCATTTAAAGGCGTTTCATTTTTTTTTTTTTTTTTTTTTTAAATTCGACATTCTCAGTGGTAATGGAATCAATACAATACAAATTTGATTCAAATAGGCCATGGCTACTTGTTTTAAAAAGAAAAAATGTGTTTTCCTTGGGGGGTGGGGGAGACCCCCTGCCTTGGTAATATTTGACCCCAAGCTACGCCCGTGAAGCTTAGACTCATATAAATACTCCTATCCGAAAACCATTGTACAGTGGAACCTGCTCCCAGCTGCTGTTGTACAATGTCCCACACTTGACAGCTTCAAAGAACAGGTGCCACTATCTGTTCTCCAACAACACCTTTAATCATCAGTCAACTGTACATTGTTTTAACCACACTGCACCAATGTATATAGTTATCACCTTTATTTGATCGTTACCAAACTTTTTTTTACACCACGCATGCACGGCACATAATCGTCAATAAGATGACGGAGTGCGGAAATTGAAAGAAATTCAAATTCAAATTCAAATATTTTATTGATTTAAAATCCAATAAAGGACTGTCATCAACAACAATACAAAGGACAATACTGAAATACAAGATATTTACACAGAAAAATAACACATAAATAATGCCATCACGACTGAAGAAGAAACCACGCTTTGATACTCATCATTGACTGGTAGTTTTATTCCCAGCCACTGATCACCGGTGCGTCAACTGATAAAGAAATCCTGGTAGATATCAAGAGATGAACTGGTCGCATTTATCAATGTGTTATCGGTGATAAATGCGTCTTTCATCTTCTGTTCAATCCGTCTAATAGGACAAATTGAGAGTTGCAATCGTGCTATAGCTACTACTAAATACTGATCAGCTACGGAACAAACCCAAGACGGCGGTTTTCATATGAATTGACTCACAAGTGGTGAGTTGAGAGTGATAAGCAGTGTGGTACCGATTATCATAGTGTGAGTCGGAAAGATTACTCAATATATGAACATATAATCTAGTATTTATCGATTCCAATTGGATAATATTTATTAGAAGAAGTTGTGGGAATAGAAAGTTACTTTTCATCTAAACCATCATACAATATGTAGAACGCAAAGATGTTCCCGATTTCCCCTCTTCTAATCGGTCATGATCATTCGGTGTTTATCCGCAAGTCACCAAAAATCCGCAAGTATTGTAAACAAAAAATAATAAACAAATAAATGAAAAAAAAAGATGGCTGTTTTATCGAAAGCAAAATATTTGTAAGTCCAAATTAAAAAAATATGTATTGGTCAATAATTTAGAAAAACCGAAAGGACAATCCAGAGACACTAATACAAAACACAGGACGAAGAGAAACAAAAACGAAGCACAAAATACAACGCAACACTAAAAAGATGAGCAACACGAACCCACCAAAAAAGAAAACGGGAGTGAACCCATGTTCTCAGGAAGTGTAGTCAGTTCCTGCTTCTTATATTACACCCGCAATCTTACTCATGTTAAAATATATGTGCTTGTATGACAAAAAGAAATATATAGGCACAACTCACCAATGACGGTATAGTTCGGTACAAAAATATATCAAAGAAAATGGAATCAAATATGGATATATATATTTCAAAGTTATTTGAAACACTGGGTTTAATACTTAATATTTATATACCTCTGAAAATGTAACCCAGAAGTGTTAGAATTAGATTTTGGAGCTTACATTTTTTGGGGGGTTCTCCCTATAGGGATTTGAACTGTTACACTGCAGCACCAAGGCCGTGTAGCCTATTCACCAGCACCCTAGACCAACGAACTCCACAAATGCTACATGAAAGATCCGACCTCAGTTGGAGTCGAAATTCCGCAAATTTACAAACGAGTGAAATATGTAGCTCTGTCAGCGGTCACAAAAAAAACTGTTGTTTGTAGATCTATCTAGCAATAAGCGTGTTGGTTCAGTACAAAAAAGACATAATCATCATAATTTCATTGAATCTAGTTTATTTTTATCATGATATGACTGCAAAATTGCTCATTTGGTGTTAAACAACAATCACTCAGTCATGAATCCAAACTCGATTCATTTGAATAGTCCCGCCTATAAAAGTTGAGCATAAATTTCGGCGAAATAACGTCCCTTTTTAGCAGTTGCGTGCGCAAGTACCGGAACTGGAATACGATATTTTAGAGAGAAGAAAACGGCAGTGATGTTTCTTAATACAAATTTGACTAAAATACAATGTAGATAAGCCTCCTCAATGTCTTACAATCCACAAATGGATTCGGGCATCCTCCGTCGTAACCCACAGGATGATTTTGAACTTATACAGCGAGTTGGGAGCGGAACGTACGGGGATGTTTACAAGGTGAGATTCAGCGACTGAACTGAAGTGTTTCCGATTACACTTCTATATGGGTATTCCACAGTAAAGGGGATTATTACAGGTGTTCATTTTGAAGATATTTTTTTTTAATCAGATGAACTTGGCGTTGTTATATTGTGGTGCAAGTGAACCGTGGAACATCAGAGAGATATCCAAAACAATTTGTTATTGGTTGGAAGATGAATAAATATTATTAAGCCATTTACTGGTCGGGGAGTAGTTCTCGCCAAGAAGCAATTCTCGCCAACTGTCTCATTTAGCGCGAACGCTCACGAATTTTCGTCTGATTTTTTCACCACCATTACAGGACGTCATATCAATCCTTCGTATTAATTTTTATCGAATTTCATTGTGAAATATCGTTAAAATCGGGTAAAAACCCTACTGCACCCCACATTCTGTCATAACATCAACAGGGGGTCACCTGTGTTGGTACTCTTAAAATAGAAAAACACATGGAATGATCATCGGAGAATCTAGTGACACCATATTTCCAATTTATCTCTACTAATCTTTAAGATCTTTCTAAAAGGTGTCACACTTTGCCTTATTACTCATCCCTACAACCCAAAATACTCATGGTTGCAGAATAAAAATTGATTCCATGTGAATGCAAATGGCCGCCTGCGCATGCACTGTTTACGTCATCAATTACCTTGCACCGCTAATATTAGTATACATGGATCCTATATTATCACATTGTGCATGAAACATGGACAAAATATAAAAAGTAATTCTAGAAAAACTGGAATTATTACTTTTCATCAATAAAATGAAAATTATCAGGTAAACCACTGTTGAAAATGATGTATTTTATGGAATGGGGAAGCAGCGTGGGGATGGACACCCTTTAAAACAGCGATGAATATTAGTTTTCTACAAACTAACACAAAAACCGGTAAACTTTTTAAGAAAGGGTTTTAATTTTCTAAAATGTCGTTTTTCTTTCCTTTTGATGCTTTAGCTTCACAAAAAACAATATTTCTGAAAGTTGGCGAGAATTGCTTCTGTTGCGGCCATTTTGTGTTAAAAAACGCAACATCGTAATAATGGATCCCCGATGAGCGTACGCTCTCCTTTATGAAAATTCATTTCGTAGGTAAATAGTTATGGTTCATGCATAATAGTAATGGTGTGAAGCAAAGGTTTCTCGACTGCTTGTTAAAAATATTGGATAAAAAACATAAAAAATGGCGAGAACTACTCCCCGACCAGTACATTTTCAGATACTAGTTATTATTACAGGAAAATTGTGACATAACTTACATAGGTATTACAATGTTGCAAGATTTAAATTTTGTTAGACATTTGGCCATTAAAATTGTGTAATATTTGTTGTTTTATAATCAAATTCAATGAAAAAAACAAATTCCACCCCATTTTACCATCCAAATTGTCTCTAAGGAGGGTTAAAAAAAACTTCAACAAACGTGATGTTATTCCGTCAAAGAAAGGACCAAACTTTATTGCAGAAGTAGGCTTGGAGAAACCAGGGCAGAAATGTATTTTTTTAACAAGATGATTATGAAAATAAATAAAATAGGCTTTATATATCATTTATTGTTTGCTTTTCGTTACAATTTCAATTTCAATCGGTAAGTGTTGATTTCCGTCAATCTAGCACGTCGTCATGTAACGTAACTAAAGGCCGTCGCAATTCATTGTGTTTTCGGGTTTTCTAGTTTGTGGTCTTTAGATGGATAAAGAAGATCACAAAACTGATGACGTATTGCACGAAATAGAATAACAACATGGAGAGCACAGACATTGTGCCTCGATAAGTTTTCCGTCAATAAATAATGACTGTCATCACGTATGTACAAAAAAGTACGTTCGTTCATATTTTACCAACACGGGAATAAATGTAATGTTGTTGAAATATATCTATGGCTAAATTTGAGGCGTTGACAGATCGCAAGACAAATGTTGTTAAGGCAAGCTGTTTTCGAAAGCACACGTCGAAGCATACGAAAAGTAATAACATTCGTGATTATGGACATACAAAATTACGGTCAAACATGGTGTATGTTACTAAATAGAAAATCTCGAACATTTACCTTTGAAAAAAAAAGCACCCAGACGTTTTTGTAACTAAAAATTCATTTGATTTTAATTTGAACCACCAAAATGCATTTTATTTGAAAAGCAAGTATTGTTTAAGGAAAAGGTTGTAACATACAACATGTTTGACCTACATGAGTTACGTTAAATCTAGTTGAGCGATAAAGGCTCCTATGAGCCTCTGGGTACGGATAACTAGACACCCCTTTTACCTACTTGGACCATATTTAAGAATCTACTTTGCATTTTTAAGTACAGAAAATGAATTTGAATTTCTACTTGTGTCCAACATCACAAATGTTATCATCACATATGTTGAAATGTCAACATCACATATGATGATTTTTTTTGTATTTTAATCTTTATTTCTATGTGAACAATGTTTTTTTCTAAAGAACTGTTGTATATCATACTTTTATTAAAATTTAATTCATATTCATTGCTAAAACTTTTTAATGAGTCAATGACCACTTTCGCAACATAGATCTTAAAAGACCCAAATGTTATTTAGCACCTGTCCTCTCTCAATGAGAAGTACAAAAGCATGTGGTATGCCCTGCCGATAAGGCCTCTAACAATATTGTGTTTGTGTATAATCATATATTACATGAACTGCTGGAACCGTTGTGATCATACGCTAGTTGGATTTATAACTACCTAAATGCAATCAGTGCCTATCACCACTAGCGTTGTGAATATGAATCCCCCAGACGAGCTATACTGACTACTCGATACAACATTATGTGATCAAGTTTGTCAGTTGTGACAGGTCCGTGGTTTTCTCTGGGTACTCTGGTTTCCTCAACCAATAAAATTGACCGCCACGATATAACTGAAATATTGTTGAGAGTGAAGTTAAATACCATAACCATACATGGACTGCTTGATAAAAATTAGGTATACGGCATATTCCAAATAATAGAGCCAAAAAACTCTCATCAGATCAAAAAATAAAAATCTTTATAATGGGAAATTTTTCTGATGTACATGGGTGCAGCTATTACAAGGGAAGATTTTTTTCCCAAAAGGAAGTCTACGGCAGACTTAATAAGCTTATAATTAACATTTAAAAAATGGATGTTGTGAACATAAAAAAAAATGACAGAATTTTGACAGACATTTTTTATGTTAGCAACACAATTATTTTCAATATCTTCGTTGTATTCAATGTTATCATCAAAATTTTACTCAGAAATGTTAGATAAATGAAAAAAAGACAATAAGAAGTATGGACCAAGTAATCTAAAATTGACTTGAAGTTCAATAAAATTCCCCTTTAAGATTTGCTAACATAAAACATTTGACGGACTGAAGTGTTGCTAACATAATATGTCCGTCAATATGTTATGATCACAAAATTTAGTTCCGTCCAGATGTTATGTTCGCAACTATGAAAACGTAAACACAAAAATTAAGACCTTGTCAATAAAAACAAATATTTTTATCGACTTCCCAATGCAAAAAAAAACTATTATTTCCTCATAAGTATGTTGTAAATCTTGTCCAGAACACCAAATCAACAACCACCTGTGCGAACGTAAAACAATGCGAACATAAAAAAAATTGACAGACAATGTTTGGTGCAAAGTTTAATGAGAAATAATAGCGTCCAATATCAATGTCGGCCATTTCTTTCAAATCTCGCTATTTATCGAGGAGTTTGATGCGGCGTGATCTTCGATGACAGACCGATAACTCTGTTCATTATTCCCAGTTAGGTTGCGAACGTTAGGAATAGATTTTGACAGAATTTATGTTCACAAAACATGTTTGTGCAACTAAAATAAGTTTGTAGATATTACACCATCGTTTCTTTGAAAAACATCTATTACAACAAGAAAACCGTCTTTTGATAGCTGCCGTCATCCATTTTGAATTTTTCAGCTGCATTGCGAACATAATTTTTTTGGACAGATATAAGTCAAGAATCAACCTAGATTTTGGAAGTTTATAATTTGTCTTCAAATTATTTTTGTCCCCCGACGCTTCGTCGAAGGGGACTAGAAATGGGTGTCGTCCGTCCGTCCGTGTGCTTTTTGGTTTCCAGATGATAACTTGTGAATGAAAAGTCAGATTGAAGCTAGGTTTGGTATGTAAGTGTATCTTATGAATATCTAGGTCAAGTTCGATAATGACAATTTTTTGACTATTTTTACTAGAGTTATGCCCCTTTTTATACCTCAAAATTGCTAAATATTTGGTTTCTAGATGATAACTTGGGAACAAATAGTCAGATTGAAACTAGATTTGGTATGTAAGTGTATCTCATGAATATCTAGGTCAAGTTCGATAGCGATCATTTTTCGACAAATCTTACCAGAGTTACATCCCTTTTTATACTTCGTCCGTGTGTCCCGAATTGGTTTCCAGATGATAACTTGTGAATGAAAAGTCAGATTGAAGCTAGGTGTGGCATGTAAGTGTATCTTATGAATATCTAGGTCAAGTTCCATATTGACAATTTTTCGACGATTTTTACTAGAGTTGTGCCCCTTTTTATACCTCAAAATTGCTAAATATTTGGTTTCCAGATGATAACTTGGGAACAAATAGTCAGATTGAAACTAGGTTTGGTACGTAAGTGTATCTCATGAATATCTAGGTCAAGTTTGATAGCGATCATTTTTCGACAAATCTTACCAGAGTTACATCTCTTTTTATTCTTCAAAATTGGCAATTTTTTGGTTTCCAAATTATAACTTGTGAACAAAAAGTCAGATTGAAACTAGGTTTGGTATGTAAGTGTAACTCGTGAATATCTAGGTCAAGTTCGATAATGATGATTTTTCAACAAATCTAACCAGAGTTACTCCCCTTTTTTATTACTTCAAAATGGTCCTTGGGTGGTCCCCTTTCAGAATTATTTAAGTCAGGTGAGTGATACAAGCTCACCTGAACCTCTAGTTTACAGTAGTTTCAAAATTTAATCTTACGATATAACCTTGGCGTCGGGGGACCAGTGGCCAACGGCCTTTTATTATAACGTATATCACGTTTATCCTTTACTGTACCAAATGAAAACGGCTAGACAGCTGAGACGGTTTCTTACCCCCGGGAAAATTGTCAAATTAACAACCTTCCAAATTATGGGAACTTTTTTCCATCAAAGTTATCAAGTTTTGACATCTTTTATATTTGTAATTTTTTCAAATTATAAAACTTGCTTCCAATAATTGTTTTTATTAATTCATTTTTCACTGAATGATAGTAATCACGGAAATCACACTTCAATTTGAATAGCAAAAAAAATATATATGCCTTTTTAGATTTGACAGACATATTTCACCACTAAATGGAATATGCCATACATACAGAGTTTTTGAAATTCGTCGGGCCTAGGGGGCAGAAAATCATGAGGTCCGCCAATAACCTCGGTAATGATGTGTTTACTTTTTTAACGGAAGTCGGAAATGCAGGTCGTATTGTAAATACCGGAACATGTTCGGTCAACTAGGAATTCGTAACCGCATTGAATACGTGATATTTTAAATCTGGTAAATTTTTCAAAGCTTGAGGGTATCCCTAGCTGGATTTGGCTACTCTTTTTTGGTGCATGGTTTCAACTTTTTGGTTTATTCTGAATGGTGACTGGTCTTCTTACTTTTAGGCCTCTACCAGTACTAATGAAGTTAAATACAGAAAGCGCTCTGCTAGACTAAAATAATAATAACGGTATGACATTGCTTGGCTTTAAAACAATTTTACATAAAAAATGTATGTTCAGCAAAAATTCAGAGGGTCCAGCAGAAAACTCCTGGGTGCTGGACCTATGTCCAGTAAAATGAAAACAAATTTCAAAAAGTCTACATATACCTGACGACACTTACGAAAGTGGAAATCCAGGACAATTAAATACATGTAGGCCTGTTTTGTGTGTTTGGAATTTCAACCAAAGATGGAGAACTGGATATTCCGTAACTCTGCTGTCCAATTTCATGATCTTTCATATATATCCATGTTGAAAGGGCAGTGGAGAAGGGTATTGTTTTTTCTGTCTTCTTTTTTTCTGCATTTACTGCTTGTGTTGTATATCTTTTAATGTCGGTTTTTAAAGCTGATGTTTACTTGACTTGTTCTCATGCATGGCTCCTGCTACAGGGCGACACGGGCGATGAAGTCATCATGTGAAGGTCAACTTCACTTTCTTGTTGGTCAAAAGCGACGTTCAAGTTCCCTAGTAATTTTGAATATTTTTGCCAGGTGTCATTTATGAAAATGTTGAAATGTAGATCGTATTCAATGAATATTTTGAAAGTGATTTTCTTGTAACAGTAAATGAATCCATTTCGGTTTAAAGAAACTTTTATTTCATTCAATAACAAATAAAAATAGTACCATCGCAATCATGCAAGGTACTATGGGAAATATTTTTAACCGAACAAACTTTTGATTAATTTTTTCCCCATTTCTGTGACATAAAATCTTAGTTCTCATATTTGCTATGTTCATATTTTTATATATGTGAAGGTTGACCATTCAAAATCCATTGTCTTTTGAAATGTATGAGGGCGTTTCAGATTTTTATCTTTATATATAGTACACCAGATTAAAATTGTAATCTATTTATCAAACTGTTTACATGCAGACAGGTGTAAACCTTAATACCTCTGCAATTAAAATAATAATAATAATTACAGCCTTTACCTCCTTAATTTTTTGACTGTCGATATAGGTTTGTCCTATATTCTCATTTCCTAGTTAGACCTTCAGGCAAATTGTCAGAGATATCTTTCTTCTGCTGAAAACTATACAAATATGAGTTACTATAATATGTGGTATTAGATTAAAGCACAAAGGGAAAACAAGGTAGACACACCTGAATCACCCAGAAGTGTGAGTTCTGATGCTCATTAATTTCACCAAACCATGAACTCATTTTCACAGTCCTTGGATTATGTTATGCTTTTGTGATGAGTTTTTTCTACTGATAACCACACACGATAGACCATCCATGTTTGATCTATTTTACTGCAGCTGAATTCATATTACCGTGATACATGTATATATATCCTTGAGTTATACCTTATTTTCATGTTCCAATGATTTGTAGTTATACCAGTAAATATTGCCTACGGTAAATATTAAGTTTTTGTTGTAAGTAAATTTCTCCCATTTATTTTTCTAAGCTATGACAACCATATGTGATGGTTACATTTAATATGTTTCATCAATCCATACATGTTTTTTATTGCTATTACTTATTTTCAGGCAAGAAATCTGAACACAGATGAGTTAGCAGCAATAAAAATGATAAAACTTGAACCAGGTATGTATAAAGAAAAATGAAAACAGATCGGAGCCTATTATTGCAAACACAATCTTCCGAAATTATCATTCTGTAGTCAAAGTAATACATTGGAGTTTTAGCAATAATCTGACAAACAAATTATCAGATTTAAAAAAGATATGCCTCAATCTAACATATTTTTATCAGAGTGTACACATTGTTTGTATATGTATTTTGCATGGACTGTTACTGTTTCTGCCTCACCTATTTATATTTCATATAAAGCTATTGCAAATTGTTATTTGGAAAACATACAAGAAACAAACAATTGTGTAATTATAGTCTCTCACATGTGCTAAATAAGACGAATGAATGTTAGTTGCTTAACATCCATGATCCAGCTACTACTGAGTACCCTTTCAAAAGGCTGATCTTATAATAAAAGCAAGGGTGTGGAAATATCTGATCTGAGCACTTGTCCCCGGACAAGTCAAAATGGAAATTTTACTTGTCTGAAAAAAAAAGTCACTTGCCCACACTTTTTTGTTGAATTGGTACTATGCCTTACATATATGTTGATTTATTGAGTTGATTTGTTAATCATTTAACTTATTTCCAATTAAATATTTGTTCATTTGTAAAAGCTAATTTTATTGTCTAAAGTCGTAAAGAAAAGTTTCCTTGTATCGCAACCACGGAAAATCGATTAACGATGTTTGTTGAAAATCATGTTTTCATTTCTTTTCGTATTGTTTATCCTTCTCCGCCTGCGACTGTCGTTTCAGTGGTTTATCATTATTTGGAGCAGTAGCAACAGATTTTTTTCTTGGTTTATGACAAACTTGTCCATCTTTCGAAAAATCAATAATTCAATTTCCGGTATACAGAATATAAAACCTAGGCATCGATCCGGAGTCAGTGAGAAATGCTAATGCAAAAACTTGAAAAAACGAAGTTGAGTATCTAATTTGTCTGTCTAAACAATCAATCTATTTTTAGTCAAACTTTTAACCGACATATAGTTACAGACTGTCGTATTTGATGATCTTTTGACAATTATCAAAAGAAATTTGATTCCCTCCTAAGAGAACAAGGCAAATTTTTCACTTGTCCACCGACAACCAATACACAAAAATTTACTTGCCCGGTCGGTTATGTGTACGAGTCGGGCATGGCATTTCCACACCCCTGACAAGTATTCCCAACAGTAGACAATATGACCAGACTTACATGTCAATCTATGAGCATTATACTGTGATTTAAATTACAGTGACCTGTATTCAGTTAGTAGAAGTAATAATTGTTGGGCCATCAAAATGTTCAAATGTGAGTTAGACTGTTCGCCTTAGACAATCAAAAATAACAGTTTTGGGTTGGCCAATCAATATGATCAGACTTGAATTGATCATGTACTCGTGATAAAATCTAAAACTACAGACAAATCCTGAAAATTATCTGTATATGATTACTAATACTGACAGCATGAAAAAAAGGGGGGGTGGCATATCTGTAGATCTATTTAGAAACATCCAACTCCATAGAGACAGTATATATCCCCCAGAAACATCCTGCTCCATAGAGACAGTATCTATCCCCCAGAAACATCCAGTTCCATAGAGACAGTATCTATCCCCCAGAAACATCCAGCTGCATAGAGACAGTATCTATCCCCCAGAAACATCCAGCTCCATAGAGACAGTATCTATCCCCCAGAAACATCCAGCTCCATAGAGACAGTATATATCCCCCAGAAACATCCAGCTCCATAGAGACAGTATCTATCCCCCCAGAAACATCCAGCTCATTGGGAGACAGTATCTATCCCCCAGAAACATCCAGCTCATTCGGAGGCAGTATCTATCGCCCAGAAACATCCTGCTCATTGGGAGACAGTATCTATCCCCCAGAAACATCCAGTTCCATAGAGACAGTATATATCCCCCAGAAACATCCAGCTGCATAGAGACAGTATCTATCCCCCGGAAACATCCAGCTCCATAGAGACAGTATCTATCCCCCAGAAACATCCAGCTCCATAGAGACAGTATATATCCCCCAGAAACATCCAGCTCCATAGAGACAGTACATATCCCCCAGAAACATCCAGCTCCATAGAGACAGTACATATCCTCCAGAAACATCCAGCTCCATAGAGACAGTATCTATCCCCCCAGAAACATCCAGCTCATTGGGAGACAGTATCTATCCCCCCAGAAACATCCAGCTCATTCGGAGGCAGTATCTATCGCCCAGAAACATCCTGCTCATTGGGAGACAGTATCTATCCCCCAGAAACATCCAGTTCCATAGAGACAGTATCTATCGCCCAGAAACCTCCAGCTAATTGGGAGACAGTATCTATCCCCCAGAAACATCCAGTTCATTGGGAGACAGTATCTATCCCCCAGAAATATCCAGCTCATTGGGAGACAGTATCTATTGCCCAGAAACCTCCAGCTAATTGGGAGACAGTATCTATCCCCTAGAAACATCCAACTCATTGGGAGACAGTATCTATCCCCCAGAATCATCCAACTCATTGGGAGACAGTATCTATCCCCCAGAAACATCCAGCTCCATAGAGACAGTATCTATCTCCCAGAAACATCCAGCTCATTGGGAGACAGTATCTATCTCCCAGAAACATCCAGCTCCATAGAGACAGTATCTATCCCCTATTCAGAACTCACCATTGTTGAGGTTGTGTTCACATAGAATAGATAACTGCTTATTTTCAATTTTGTGTGAAATAGTGGTTTCTCCATTCAGATGTTTGCTAGTGATATTGACATATATGGTATATTGTATATTGGTTACATTTATCTATATTGTCTATGAATCAATTAGAGAAGCTTTAATGAAAATTTACGTAGTCTTTATCAGATGCTATCATATTGGTTTAAGGATATTTTTTAAATTTTCATGGAAACATTATGAAGGATTTAATTAAAATGTAGATTGTAATTATTCATTACCAGTCTATTCTTGTGAGGTTCAAAAGGGGCCCTTCCTCATTTACAACAGTAATCATATTAATACATTGTAGATTATTATCTTTATTTACTAATTTGAAAGTTTGATAGATATCAAAAAGAACTTTTTTACAAAGAAGATTTGTAAACTGCTGAAAATTAATAAGAATTAATAAGTCAATTGATTATCAGTTCAGACTCATTGATGTTTAATTTAATAAATGTGATATATGAACAATGTATTTGAACTTGATATTGATTTATGACAAAATTAATACAATTATAGTATACTTTATATTTAGAGATGATCTAAATGTTTGTCATTAAGTCACGTTTGTCCCTGGGATAAAGTCAAATCTGTCATAATGTCCAGGCGTGTGGAATTGCCATGCCCGACTTGTCCGACTCGTACATAGAACCTGCCGGACAAGTATATTTTCCTGGCTAGCTTGTCCGGGGACAAGTAAATATCAACAAATAAAAATAATTTCTAATTAAAGTACTCTGGGAAGACAATTCCTCAAATGATATTATATCGTAAATATTGACGGTTATATAGATAAATGTTTTTTTTTTTTTATTGGAAACGATCACGTCAGTGGTGTTCCGAAAGCAGCTAAAAATAACCAGAATTGTACAAGTTCTAACTTGAGTATTACGACCCGATTGCAATGATAATTGTACTGCATTTACTTAACGATAAGCGGGACCGTGTAACAGGTTTTTACTGGAGTTCCGAATGTGACGTTTCCTTGCCATTTTCTATCCAGAGTTGTCGTTCCTGCTACGCTACACAGCATGTTGTGTAGCGTAGCAGGAACGACAACTCTGGATAGAGAATGGTTTCCTTGCTTGTCCATACATCTTTTCATAAACAAACAGGGCCTTACATCCGTGAATGTATAATACAAATCGGGTTGCAGTCGTTACAATTGACAAATATTTGATAATAAAAAAAAAAACTGGGAATGATTCTGGCCACAATGAACATCACAAGAAATGCACAGGCACTTGTCTAAAAAAAAAAATACCTCCCTATTCCTTTACATAACACAAGGTTCTTATGTTTACAGAAAAATAATTTCGACCGGCTCATCAATTTCAGGATTTTTTCGATCTGTCTACAACGCTTCGGTTTTGGGACATACATAGCCTTTATCTACATTGATTTATCTACAAAAGCATGTATAACACACCTATCTCAGGTGTCTATCAACAACGTCACAGCCCATTTAAAAGACGCCAGACCTGCTGTACCATCATCTTAATCTCACAACGAAATGGAAATAGCTACAAATGTAGGTCGCATGATCGCACTCAATGAATAAATGAAATAAACATCAAAAAAATTTGATGAATTCTCTAAAAACAAGTGATTATTCTTAATATAATTGTGCAAAAAGATTGTTGATATTATGTCTAGTTAGGTTGTTACATGGGTTTGCAAAGTCATTTGAGTTTCTATTTATAGAAACAACAAAAATCCAATATTTTCGAGTTTCTCTAGGCTTTTCATGAGATCCAATGAAAAGGACCAGAAACCTGTATGTTAACAAAAGCGGGAAAATTCATACATATCCATTTCGTTGTGAGATTAAGATGATGGTAGGTCTGACGTCTTTCAAATGGGCTGTGACGTTGTTGATAGACAGCTGAGGTAGGTGTGTTATACATGCTTTTGTAGATAAAGGCTATGTATCAGGGGCGGATCCAGAGGGGGGCGCAACCGGCGCGTGCCCCCCTAAAATTTGAAAAAATATTTTTTTTGTGTGTAAAATCGTGATTTTTCACACGAAATACCCCAAAAATTTTCGCGCCTCCCTCCGCTCGGTGCGATTTTTTTAAGTGTGCCCCCCCCTAACTTGAAATCCTGGATCCGCCCCTGTGTATGTCCCAAAACCGAAGCGTTGTAGACCGATCGAAAAAATCGCAAAATTGATGAGCCGATCGAAATTATTTTTCTGTAAACATAAGAACCTTGTGTTATGTAAAGGAATAGGGGGGTCATTTTTTTTTAGACAAGTGCCTGTGACAAAATGTGAGGAAAAACACCCAAGTGGCTAGCCGATTTCTCATGTTTACTGCTGGATTCTGATGGTGTCATATATTGAAATATCTGCAGAATATACTTGATTTTGCTGACAAGAAATCATTAATGTTTACTGGCAAAATCGTGGACAGAATGGATACCTATCTTCCCACCAGTCATCTGCAAAGTATGAAGACACCACTAAAACTAATACTAGTACATGACTGTTTTGATTGATAAATCCATTGTCAAGGTTAATCAAAATGAACTTCATTGATATGAGATTTTTTTCAACACAGTTTATTCTGTATCTAAAAACAACCAGCTATTCCCTATCTGAAATCCAAATTTAAAATGGCCTTCATTTGGGCAGTGATCACTTAGGCAGGGATGTTTGTGTTAACTTTATTAAAACTATATTTCAAATTTTACGCAATGATGTAATAGACAATATAAACAAGTTCAATTTAGCACCTGTGTTTATAAGTATCGAATGTTTGTACAAAAAAACAGGACAAGTAGGATTTTGTCTGGACAAGTAACTTTTTTCAGATGACTTGCCCGGGGACAAGTAGAACATTTCAGTATTTCCACACCCCTGATGTCCCAACATGCCCAATCATACTTTTTGTAAACTATAAGTATATCTTTTTTTTCCAAAAGTAAAAGATAAACTACATTTGTTTATATAGATTTAACATGAAATGATATGTATGTAAATAAAGTTAAAGCAAAATTCACATAAAAATTGAAGTAAAATTCAACAACTATTTTTTTTATGAACATTTAAAATATATGCATCAATAAAAAGTATACATATGAATTGATATGATTGAGGAAGTGATGTTTTGCTTGAAAGATTGAATTTCTATCTTCCTTTTATTATAAGTCACACATGTTAATGGATTTGTGGATAGTTTTGTTTTATTACAAGATATGACCATAAAAATCTTCCTATAAGTTTCTGTGGTATAACTCCATTTTATTTTTGTAAAAGTTTCTATGGGGTAATTCAGTAGTAATTTACTATCTCAATGCATCTGAAATCTGACCTAAGAAGAGGGGGGGTGGCCTTTTGTGAGAGTGGCATTATAAGAGGAGGACTATGTATATTTATGTTGTATTGTATTCAGATTGTTGATATTTTTTTATATCTTTCCTGTGACATGGGCATTTTACAACTGACTTTAATAAATTGGTGCAGGACAAGACATTAGTAAGGGGACACTTGTTCTCTAGTGTAATAATCTCTCTTATTTACAGGAGATGATTTTGCCATTATTCAACAAGAGATAGTGATGATGAAGGACTGTAAACACAGAAATATTGTAGCATATTTTGGAAGCTATTTAAGGTAGGTTGTTAATTACACCAATGTCTGACTAAATGTGAGCTATCACATCACAGTTTTAATTCCCATGATATAAACATATCACATCACAGTTTTAATTCCCATGATATAAACATATCACATCACAGTTTTAATTCCCATGAGGCCGCAATTAAATAAATATTTGTTTCCCCTTTCACCTACCCTGACTTTTAGAGTAGGGTAGGTAGGTAGGCTTTTTTTTTTTTTTTGGACGGACTACCAGAACATATATTTTTTTGTAGGCTACAGATTAACAATACTGTAACATTCATGTCTTTTATTTGTCAGATTAACTTTTTAACTTCTTCTACAAGCATAAGTCGACTATAAAAAGTGACTACAATGTACATCTAGAATATTTAGAATATTTCAGAGGAATTGACAATGTTAGACTCACAGGGGCTCGCAGTTATATTTTCACATCACTAGGTATGTATTAAAAAGATGAAGGGATGACACTTTTTGGGGGGCCAAAAGTGAAAGTAGAGTTACGACACCTTTTTTCACTTCAAAAACGGTTTAGTCTTTGTTCTTCCCATAAAATTAATGCAAATATCGTTGTTTTTTGTTGATTGACTGGTTTACAGTGGAATAACACTCGTTCTTAAATTCCAAGCGGTGTGGACAACTTCTTATCATACTCAATTCCGGTTTATACAGACTAAATATTAAGGTGAGTTTTCATTGGTCGAAGGATTTAAACTTGCATTTTTGCGAGAAATTATTTACTCAATCTTGTCAAAAGATATTCTTAAAATGTTGTCTTCCTATATTTCCAGATTGATTGAGACAAGGAAAAAATATATTATAATGCAAGAGATTTAAGTTGTCTTTTTTCCTACTTTTTTTAATTATATTTGGATTTTTTATTTCTATCAATATTATTAAGTCCGTAGAAACCGGAATTGAGTATGATAAGAAGTTGTCCGCACCGCTTGGAATTTAAAAAAGGGTGTTATTCCACTGTACACCAGTCAAGCAGCAAAAAACATCGATATTTGCATTAATTTTATGGGAAGAACAATTAAAGACTAAACCGTTTTTGAAGCGAAAAAGGTGCCGAAACTCTACTTTCACTTTTGGCCCCCAAAAAAGTGTCCTCCCTTCTTCTTTTTAACACATGCCTGGTGAATAGCTGCGGAACCGTAGCCCTTATGGTCCTTGGGAAGTTTTTCTGATATTTGCGGACCATAGGGCTACGGATTTCACCCTATCAAAAACTTTCGAAAATGCGCAGTAAAAATTTTGCGCACCTTTTTTGCAAATTATTGTCATGAAATCGGGTCCGAGAATGATCAAACATATATGTATCGTTTCGTTAGATATTTATCTACATTCTTCTATACTTACTTACCTATTAATAATCACTTCCAGCTCATTATTATAACAAATGTCTCATTTGTGACAAGTCCCGCCTACTTGACGTCAGCCATCTTGCTACTCCGGTAGTCTCGTTCTGAGGTCACTTGATTTTTCCAATTATAACCCTATTTTATTTATCATGTGAGGTAAGTAAGTATAGAAGAATGTAGATAAGTATCTAACAAAACGATACATATATATGTTTGATCGTTATCGGACCCGATTTCATGACTATAATTTGCAAAAAAGGTGTGCAAAATTTTCACCGCACGTTTTCGAAAGTTTTTGATAGGGTGATATCTGTAGCCCTATGGTCCGCAAATATCAGAAAAACTTCCCAAGGACCATAAGGGCTACGTATCCGCAGCTAACCTGGTGATGTGAAAATATAACTGCGAGCCCCTGTGGTTAGACTAGAAACAATCAACATTTTTAATCAGACTAGAATCAATGAACATTTTAAAGAAAAATGCAAATACATACACTTATAAAAAGTGAAAAAACAATGCTCAGTACTTCGTACAATGACTTGTTATACATGTAGTCTTCTTTAAAATTCTGACAAGTGACTAGATTCTGGAATTAAATCAATTTCATATATGAAATTTATGAATTCAGTGAAGACTAGAATAAATCTAATGTAAATATAGACATCATTGTGATCCCAGTCTCAGAGAAATAAATGTAACTTTTGATTGAAAAGTACCACTTTAATCACAAGACACAGTAAACAGATACACCATGAACAAAATATATATTAATGTCACTGATAGAATGGTAAGAGTGATGTCTATGATTCATTACTGTCTCTTTCTGTACTGTACCTTCGCCGGTGTCTATATAATCAAATTTTGACTTCACATTAAAGAGTTTGACTACTAAATGTGTAACCGATTCCGGATGGACGCACATCGATTTTCCGGAAACTACGATTTTATTTAAAAAAAAAAAAATTTTTTTTGTGGCAATAATTTTTTTTGACTCAGCAGCTTTTATAAGGGTTGGTCGATGAAAGGGGAAACAAACTTAATTTTAATTTAGGCCTGATATAAACATATCACATCACAGTTTTAATTCTCAATTAGACCAATATCTGACTAAATGTGAGCTATCACATCACAGTTTTAATTCCCATGATATAAACATATCACATCACAGTTTTAATTCCCATGATATAAACATATCACATCACAGTTTTAATTCCCATGATATAAACATATCACATCACAGTTATAATTCCCATGATATAATTTTTTTTATTTCTTTCTACTTTAGAAAAAATTAGTTTTATATTTGTATAAAAGTAAAACTAGTATGTGTGGATTCATTTAATTTTGATTTGCCATGAAATGTGGGAAAAAAATTACATTCGTTCAACTCTTGTTTCTGTAAATTATTATTAAAAAAGAAAAATCTGACAGAAAATTGTAACAATAATGAGTATAATATTAATATTAATAAAGTTGAACAGAAATGCATTTCTGTATTAATCTGATTCAAAGGTACCTGTACTTCATTTTAATGCTTCTTTATGAAACAGTTTAAACAGTGATGGTCAGCCATTACACCAATATCAACAAAACAAACAATCCCCTCAAAAAATTCCACAACATAAAATGTACATGTGTTTCAGAATTAAGAAGATAATATGAATAAACATTCGTGACATATTCTAAATGTATTAAGAAATATCACATGTTTTGATTTTGACATTTTTAGGAGAGAGAAGTTATGGATAGCCATGGAGTTCTGTGGTGGTGGATCTATGCAAGATATTTACCACAGTAAGACATTGTCTTCACATTAGTATCTATTTGTCTAAACAACATCTACATAATCATGTTATTGGTTCTTTTTTCCATCTATTTTGTAATTGACTACCAGACTTATAGGGGAAGGAAAGCCTGTACAGTCATTTGTCTATATCATCTGTACACATAACACAATGATTACCTACTATCTGTCACAAAATGATTTTTTCTACAAATTTAAGAGCTTCCTAAGGTGATTCTCAAAGGAAATTCAACTTACCGTACATCATCAATAACACAAAAGTACCTGTGTCTATAGGGGGTCATCATGGTCGTGATCGTATGGTAATTGGATTTATAACTACCCATGTAATCAGTGCCTTGCCACTAAAGTCGTGAGTTTGAACCCCGTTCATGTTGAGGTGTACTCGATACGACATTATGTGATAAAGTTTGTCAGTGACTTGCAACAGGTCAGTGGTTTTCTCTCGGGGTACTCCAGTTTCCTCCACCAATAAAACAGACAGCCACAATATATAACTGAAATATTGTTGAAAATGGCATTA
The DNA here is from genome assembly GCA_002080005.1 of Gigantidas platifrons. Lineage (NCBI taxonomy): Eukaryota > Metazoa > Mollusca > Bivalvia > Mytilida > Modiolidae > Gigantidas > Gigantidas platifrons. Next base: position 52,916 of record MJUT01062446.1, on the reverse strand, counting down.
AACACCATTAACCATACCAAACCTGTGTCTATAAGAAAAACTAGCGACTCCTGAAATGGTCATAATGAAAAATAACCACTATACTTTTAAGATTACTTTATTTAAGGGTGTAGACCTGGGTTACCCTAAAAGTTTCCCATCATTCAATTTGTTTAAAATTTGCATCATGGAATAGTTATGTCTAAATACATTATCTGCCAAAGTTTCAAAAAATTTCACCGTGCCGTTTTCTCCATAGCTCATCCTAAATATAGCAATTTTGGGGGTATTCTTGACGCTAGGTGGTAATACTAGTTTCGGAAGATTCTAATAGATATGTACATTTATTTCAGAATGAAAGGGAATATTTTGGCTTTAATACACTTGAGAGTGTTGTTGAATAAATATGAAATATCCAGCATATCTGAATATCCCGTTTGGAGATAATCACATGCAAAACAGTGGAAACTGCAAAAAAGGGGGGATGCCCTGAGGACCACCTTGGTATTAAAAATCGGATTAAAAAAAATCCTGTCAATTAATTTCCAC
>MJUT01062446.1:20804-36200 GCA_002080005.1 Gigantidas platifrons | reverse complement strand
GGACCCAATGGGAAAATTGTTTAAAAGTCTTCTCCTCTGAAACCAGTCAGCCAATTTAAAGCAAACATGGCATGGATGTTCCTTGGGTAGTATATACTTTCAAAATTGTGTCCAGTGACCACAACTTTCATCCAAGATGGCTGCCATGAGCAGACATAGTTTTAACCTTAAACCCTATGGGATTTGAATAGTAACTTAGATGTATTCGGCATGCAGACATTCTTAAGAGGACTTATTTATATCAGGTGAGCGATACAGGCTCACCTGAGCCTCTAGTTTCATCAAATTTTCAAAATTTTAATACTTTTCGTCCTTTATTTCAAAAACTATAAGAGATAGATATTAAGTTTAAATTGCAAAAATGTGCAGCATGTCACGATCTACCTACCCTGCAATTTTGAAGTAAATCCCATAACACATTTTGGAGTTAATGCCCTTTTTTCATCAAATTTTCAAAATTTTGATACTTTTCGTCCTTTATTTAAAAAACTATAAGAGATAGATGTTAAGTCTAAGCTGAAAACATGTTCAGCTTGTCAAGATCTACATGCCCTGCAATTTTGAAATAAATCTTATTACCCATCTAGGAGTTATTGCCCTTTTTTCATAATTTTTTTAGCTCACCTGGCCCAAAGACATTATCTTTTATTCATAAATATAGAAAACAGTTAAGGTAATGATTATCTCCCTTTGAAATTTGCTTCAGTATCATTCTATTGTCAGGTGAACGATACAGGCTCAGTGGGCTGAGCCTCTAGTTTTATATATGTTTCAAAAATCCAGGAAACTGTATAATACATGTAATATTATTAAGTCATTTTCTTTTGACAATTTTTCTGTTATATCGTTATTTTATGTTGGTGGAGGCACTTAGTAAAAACCACAGAACTGCCGCAGACCAACTGAAAAACTGCACATAAAGTGGTATCAAGTACCAGTACAACATTCCTCACGTCTGTTAGATGTTCAGTTTCAACCACTATTCATATTCAGTTTTTTGGCCTTTTAAGACAACTGTAGCATGTTATAAATCATATAATTATTTACGTTTAATTTGGAATCAACAATTTTACACTTCAGAGTTAATATTTTGAATGAAAAGATACAAATGATTCCCAAACTGAAAACTAAAGGATTGTTCTGGCAATCTATTTATGTAGTATTAATTTGATTATAACTTGACAATTGTTTCTATTTATTTTCAGTAAATATATCGCCTTCATCATCAAATGTGGTAGGTATTTATTGTGGAAGATCATGTAACCAAACTTTCATTCACATTAACAAATATGAAATAGTTCAGATTGAATGCAAGAAAAAGTGGAATTGGAAGAAAACAAGTGAAAAGACTTTTACAAATTCATCTCCCTCAGAAGTGACTGAATAATAAAGAGATGGATGGCTGACAATTGATATAGTTGTATGGCCATATTGTAATTTCTTCATTAATTGGCAGTCAGTTTTATTGGTGGAGGAAACCAGCGAAAACCACAGACCTACCGCAAGTCACTGACAAATTTAATGTTATATCGACTACACCTCACCTGAGGGGGATTTGAACTCGCAGCGTTAGTGGTGATAGACACTAATAGCATATGTAGTTATAATTTCAACTACCATACGATCATGGCAACGACTTGCTAAATATAATACATGTATGATCAGCTTTGATGTAGACTAATGAAATTCACCTGCGACTAATTAATAAAGATTAATTCTTTTCTTTTGATAAAAGAAACATTTTTTAGAAACTATTTATGTACTCTTGATACACTTACAAAAATGTCATTGTTTTGAAAAGCTGATCAATTTATACTGACAAATGTTATAAGTTCAATGAAATATATTGTGTATGGATGTTTTTATAATTTGATAGGAATTAAAGTTAAAACAAACTATATTGAAGGAAATGTATTTTAGGTTCCAGATCAGTACGATCAAGCTAGACAAAAATGGGAAAATGAAGAAGTTGTAAGTGTTACATAGAAACAATAATAAAACTTAATAGTATCATCAAATATGTCATTCACTTGCTAATACTATATTTTATAAACTGCTGTACACATTTATTTAGGGGGCTGTCGTGGCCGTGATCGTATGGTAGTTAGATTTACAACTACCTATGTAATCAATGCCTATCACCACGAGCGAGGTGTACAACATTATATGATAAAAGTTTGTCAGTGACTTGGGACAGGTCGGTGGTTTTCTCCATGTCCTCCACCAATAAAGCTGACCGCCACGATATATCTGAAATGTTGTTGAAAGTGGCGTTAAACACCATAAAACCAAACCATTTATTTAGGCTTGAACAAAAAAGATATCTATAAACATTCAGTCTGTGATGTTGGGTACATACATATATGAGATATTGACAGTGACGTTATATGTCATATCTTAAGTAGCTCAAATAAATATATTATTGGACAGTATCTATTGAGTTTGTTGAATCATAGAAGAACTTGTCTATTTTTTCTTTCTTTTGGTTTAATTTTCTGACAATCTTGTGGAATAACAGCAGTCAAAGAATTGTGCCTTTGAATTTGTATTTTTTATCAAGTGCCAAACTTGTCTTTGACTTGTCTTTTTTTCTTGTCCTAAAAATATTTTGACGGATAATACTTGCTTAAAAAGAATTAAAATTTAAAATGTTCCCAATTGAGACCCCAACATGTGACTTCCAGTTAAAAATTTTGTTTATGGAAAATAACATCAATTTTTTATCAAATCAAAATCTCTTAAACACATCAAATTAATTTATGTATAATTAACAGGAAGACAGGTATGATACAGCTCAACCTTGGCTAGATGTGAATGATGTTTCTAAAAAGTAAGTATCTGTCTACAATTACAAATGATCTAACTAGAATACATCCTCTTAGGAATAACAAAATGTTTTTGTTAGGATGGTTTTCTACTCTGTAATTATGTATTGTACTCCTTTATATCTGAAAAATATGTATACAAGAACACTAATCTGCTTTCTCTCAAAACATAAATTTCAGATTTTTTTGTTATGCAGTGTGTTTCCATATAAACTGGTTACTATGACTATGTTTTACAAATGTTAGGAATTTTATTTTGTTTGTTGAAAGTTTATAAAACTTGGTTATAATAAGGTTTATTAGAGACTGCATGTCTTCCACCAATAAAACTGACCATCACGTTATAACTGAAATATTGTTGAAAGTGGCATTAAACACCTGAATCCTAACCCTACTTGAATCCAGAGAGTTTATAATACCTATATAAAATATTCTAAATGACTGGACATAATTCTACAGAGTTCTCACCATCATATGGCTGAAATGTCTACAAAATTGGCATTAAATACTGATTAGTGACAAATAAGAAGTTAATAGACTATATTGTACAAAAATATTATTTCTTTCTGTCAGGGATCTGTTGGCATCTATTGGCGAGGAACTGTTGAACAGGTATAGGAACTGTTCATATAGAAAACTTCTGTTTTGCATAATGTCTCTTTTTGCTTTAAATTAAAAGGGCAGATACTGTGAATTTGAAATGTTCCTGTTAAAAGTTATGTTATAAGATACCGTATTTTACGGACGATAGGTCGATATTTTTTTTCCTCAACACGCTGGCTTCGACCTATCGTCCACATCGACCTATACAAGGATGAAGTTGAAAAATCACGAATCCCTAAAAAAAATCTCGATAAAAATGACGATTTTGTCGACAGTATACCTTTATTTTGCTGTAGGTTTTTTCCTGAATAAGAAGACTGAAATTATCGATGTTCTTGGTGTTATTTTTTTTTAATTAAAGCAATAAAAGTATACTAACAGGGGGTGCAGTTCCGGGAATAAAATGTTCAACATCCGAAAAAAAATCAAAATTCAATGATTGAAGAATGAAGTGTTAACGAAAATCAGTTCAATATTGTATTGTATAATAAAAAATTATATACTATAAAAAAAATATGTTGTTGAAAAAAAAATCACAGGGTGGATCGTTTATAAAATTATTATTACAAAATATCTAAATATAGCTATGTAGCTTTCAATCAAACACGAGGGGTACCGAACACGAGCATGCGCACGAGGTTGTAGTAAAACATGGCAGTTGCAATATTATATCTCACATACACGTGGTGAACAAGCTTTTTATACTAAATGTACTGGAAAATAATTATCGATTTCGTTAAACTAGAATGTTCTACACTTGAATTGGTCATCAATTAGGAACAAATAAAATAATCACCATGAGATAATCAACACAGGTGAACCTCTGTCGGCACTTATCCTGATCAGCTGATTGAAAATTTACTGGACCGAGACAATCACATAATTTGTGTACTAATAATTGAACACAGTTTAAAGGTGTGTCAATAAAACTGCACAAGGTGATACATTGTTTTGACAGCTTAATTATTTTATTGTATGAACATCCGTGTACCATCTATTGTGACACCCACAGATGGCCTGATTTGAATGTCGTCGATGTCTGGCTTTACAAACCGTACTCGTCATAAAAAAAACACACAAACACAAGTTTAAAAACAAAATTTTATTTAATTTAACTTTCATAATTATTTCTTTTATGACACATAAGAATAGTATTCTTGAATTAATACTTACATATACTTACCGAAGAACATCGCTATAGGACAAATGTTTACCGATGAAAAAATGAAAAAAAAAAACCCATTCGATGTGACGATATTTACCCAAGTTGTCATCGGCATCCTCGACCTATGGAATGCTTCGACCTATCTTAGTATTCCCCAAAAAATTTAGCCGAAAAGCAGCAATTCGACCTATCGTCCCCATCGACCTATAGTCCGTAAAATACGGTACATCTTTTATACATGGTAATCTATTTTGTTATTTTCAATAGAATGAAAAAAAAACCTCAACAACAATAAATAAATAAATTGAGGTGCATGCAGTACTTGTATTTTACATATTTGTTTATGATATTTCATTATTGTAGAATTTATTCATCAGAAATTTCTTTGGAATGTTAAAATAAATTTGCGATTTTTGAATTTCTAAAAATGTTTACATGAGTTTCATATGGAGTTTTAGTGGTTCATTGAATCTACATCGTTTTTGTGTTAAATTCAGAAGTAATTGTGTATTATACAATGACACATATGTTATATTATCTATATTTACACAGAAAACCATGGTATCTGCCTGTTGTATGACTATTAACACATTATTTTTATTAATATGATTAAGATACCCACCCAGTGTATAGATCTAAAAATACATTTTTTGTACCTGATATATATTCCAGAAATTGTTTTTGTCAAATTTCTCAGACAAATCTGTCTTGTAATTGCACAATATATAAATTTACCCCCAAGATTCCTCCTGTCAAATTCACATACCTCAGTTATCTGTCATAGCTTAACATTCATTCCATTTCATGTTATTACCCAGGAATGTGGTGTTAAGCATGTTCTTTCATGGCTTTATGCTCAAGTTTTCACTACAATTAGTGAAGATTAAGCTTTGTTTTTACAGACAGATAACAGTTAGCAACCAGATCAAATTTTAAAACCATGAAAAATGTATGAGGAAAAACACAAAGTTTATTAGTTTGATTCAGACACTATTGTGTTCTTGTTATTAAGAATGCCAAATAAAGTTTATTAGTTTGATTTAGACACTATTGTGTTCTTGTTATTAAGAATGCCAAATAAAGTTTATTAGTTTGATTCAGACACTATTGTGTTCTTGTTATTAAGAATGCCAAATAAAGTTTATTAGTTTGATTTAGACACTATTGTGTTCTTGTTATTAAGAATGCCAAATAAAGTTTATTAGTTTGATTCAGACACTATTGTGTTCTTGTTATTAAGAATGCCAAATAAAGTTTATTAGTTTGATTTAGACACTATTGTGTTCTTGTTATTAAGAATGCCAAATAAAGTTTTTGAATGAAAGCATTATGTAGGAAATATTGATACATTTGATTTGTATTGTTGACTGTTATCTTCTGTATGACTGTGGTTAGGGGGAGATAAGCTTAGTCTTCATGGGGTGTAGTTGCATATTTTTAGTATTATAGCTTCCAATAGTGGGTTGGATAGGAATATATACATGTATAGTATATCATTTTTATATTATTAGCTCACCTGACCCAAAGGGTCATGTGAGCTTTCGTCATCACTTTGTGTCCGTCGTTGTCGTCGTCCACATCTGTAAACTTTTCATACTTTCTTCTTCTTCTTTGAAACCACTGAACTGATTTGGACCAAATTTGGCAGAAATGTTCATTGGGAGGTCCTCTACTAAATTTGTTATTTTGGTGCAGATCGGAAATCCAACATGGCTACCAGGGCCAATAATGTGTTCTGATTGATTGAAACTTTGAAAATCATCTTGTCAGAAACTACTCAGCCGATGGAATTGTAACATTATAGAAATGATGACTGGATGGTCCTCTACTAAATTTGTTATTTTTGTGCTGATCGCATATCGAAGATGGCCGCCATGACTCGACTTAGTTTTAACATAGAACCCTATGGGAAAAATGTTTAAACATTTTTTCTTCTGAAAGCAGTAAGTCAATTTAAAGCAAACATGGCATGAATGGTCCTTAGGTGGTCAACTTTCAAAATAATGTCATGTGACCCCAACCTCCATCCAAGATGGCTGCCATCAGCAAGCATAATTTTGACATAGGACCCTATGGGAAAAATGTTTACATTTTTTTTCCTCTGAATCCAGTTAGCCAATTTAAAGCAAACGTGGCATGAATGGTACTTAAATGGTCAACTTTCAAAATTATATCCAGTGACCCAGACCTCCATCCAAGATGGCCACCATCAGCGGACCATTGGACCGTATGGGAATTTCATTGAAAAACCTTTTTGTGAGAAAATTGAATATTTTGCATTATATGAATGTTACTTGGATGGTTCTACACCTGATCTATTATTTTGGTGCAGATCGGAAATCCAACATGGCTGCCAGGCCAGGGTCAATAATGTGTTCTGATTGGTTGAAACTTTGAAGATCTTCTTGTCAGAAACTCAGCCGATGGAATTGTAACATCATAGAAATGATGACTGGGTAGTCCTCTACCAAGTTTGTTATTTTTGTGTCAATTGGAAATCCAAGATGGCAGCCGCTGGGCCACTTATTGTGCCCTATGGGAATTAGGATCCGACCTCCTTATTGGAAATCAAACATGGCAGCGAGGGGCAGATATGCTTTCTGACTGGTCAATCTTTAAAAATCTTCCTGTCAGAAACTACTGAGCTGATTTAATTGATTTGTGGTATGAATGATCTATGGATGGTCCTCTACCTTTGGGCATAATAACAAAAATCCTGTGTTTCCGGTAACATGCTTGAAAAAAATAGTGTCGATCGGTTGGTAATTTTTTTTATTTTTCCAAAACCTTCTACACAGGTTATATAGGGGACTCATCTTCACTTTAACAGTGCTTGTTCAAAAATGTCACAAACAGTTGGGGAAAGTACCAAAAATTAAGGTTGGTCATTTACTGGAAACGCAGGATTTAAACAAATATTTTCCTTGTGTATTTGGTGCCGATTGGAAATTCAAGGTGACCTCCATTGACGGATGAAGTTTAACATACCGGTAGGTCCTTTACCAGAATTGTAATTTTGGTGCTGATCGGTAATTAAACATGGCTGCCAGGGGTAGATAATGTTTTCTGATTCGTCAATCTTTAAAAATCTTCTGGTCAGAAACTACTGATTCAATTGAATTTATTTTCTGGTGTGAATGATCTATGGATGGTCATCTACCTAAATTGTAAATTTGGTTCCGATTGGAAATTCAAGATGGCCGCCATAGACGAACAAAGTTTAACATAGAAGCCTACAAGGCCCAATGGGAATTTGTATTGAGTTGTTCTTCTCAGAAAGTACCAAACCAGTTGACTTGATTTGTTCTATGCTGCTCCTATCTGCAAACAGAAAGACTTGAAAAATATGCTTGTTGATAACCTTCTTCCAGAATTAAAACTTGAGCAATCTAATGTACTTACCATGGGAGATTTTAATTTTGACTTTAGGTTTTCAGAATTTATGGAGCACACATTCAATAGTAAGCAAATTGTGTCTTAAGTCGCAAGAAAATATGAATCTTTGTTAGACTTCACATTCCTAAGGATTTACCCTGCCAATTATTATCAGGTGAGCGATGACAAGCTCTCCAGAGCCTCTAGTTTATAAAGGATTTTAATTTTTATGAGATTCTGGCAACTAAATCAGTCACACATGTGGTTTAATTTTTTTTTTAAACAATGATATCTTCAATGTTTAATACATTTTGTTCACTTTTTAAATGAACCTCACATTTTAAGCATGTTAGGACTCTGTTATTTATAAAGAATTTGGTTTCAAATGAAAAAAAAAGTGTATTAAAAATAATAGAGAATAAGTAATGTTTATATATATAATTTATTGAACAATTGTATTTGATTAAATTTTGATTGCTTCGTTTGTGTTTGCTAATAGTGCTCATCAATGCTTTGTTTTGTTTATTGAGTGTTTTTGACCTATTTTCTACAGGGGTCACCATGGTAACTTCATCCTGAATGATGAAGATGTACCTTTATCTGAACAGTAAGCTACACAATATCACTTCTTTTCTAGCATGCTCAGTGTTGGAAAATCTTTGTTGTGTAGGGTACCAATACAAGCATGAAGTAGAATTGTTTTTCGTGACTAATATATGTAATTAAGTAAGACATATTGCTACCATTTGTTTTGTTTGATGTTGACCAGTGATATTTGTTACCTCCCCTTACAACCATTGTACTACACAGTGTCACTAAGTAATGAGTGACCTTGCATGAATATAAATATTGAAAAAAATTACATTTCTATTTCACAACATGGATATTATGTAGTTTAAAATGATAAATAAAAAAAGGTGTAGTGATTTTGAGTTTAGCGTGGAGATTTGGGTTTATTCTAGGCCAGGTGACCTAGTCTTTGCTAATTATTTAATATTAAAGACCGATCAGTTTGGACTCAGAATTATGTAGCACTAAAAATCCAGTCTATACATCAAATTTGACATTGAACAGTATTCACTCTTTATTTTATCAAATATGGAATGTATCTTTGTTTACCATTGTCCAAATTATCGATCCTATATTTAATATTGTATAACTGGTGAGTGCAAGATTTTTCCCAAGGAATTGTCCAGCATAATTGTCTCACAACTTTAAATTTATGCAATAGAACACCAAAAATATTTTATCACTTTCATAAAATACTGAGCATGTTTGAGGGAAGAGTGTCAAAAATTGTGATGTATTTGTTTGCTTGTTCTGTACAAGGCTGCACCAGTAGATAATGTACTGTAGATATACTGCCACAAAATCTTGTCCATTTTATATAATCTTTTGTATTTTGTGATCAAAAAATTAAAACAGTAAAAATATTTTAATAGTTGATTTATGGTTTAAAAGAATTCGTTTTAGTCCCTTCAAGAATTCTTTAAAAAAAATCATTCAATGGTGTTACAAATTGCCATCATTGCTAAATATTTTGTAGATTCACTATGTGTTCTTGAAAAATAAATAAACAAAAAAAATCTTATTTATTTACAGTATGTTACATTGAGGCCATACATGGGAACATTTGGGAATGGTTTATTTGAAAACTAAATAGACATGACATATAATATACAAATGAATATGACTGCAACACTACAAGACATTAGGTGTTATTTAAAAAAAAAAAAAAAATAACAACATTTCTATTCATCCCCAATCAAAATGATTTTTAAAAAAATGTTCGATTTTGAAATCAAGAAACAGAGGGTTTTTTGATAGGGGAATTATTGTGAACATTTAAAGTAAACAAAAAACAAAAAAAATGCTCCATGATATGACATTAGTATCGATGGTCAGATAATGAATTCTAATTCTCATTTATGGTCTCTGTTAGGTGGCTTATTTTTTGGTTCTGTTAAATATTATATATTTTTTGGGGATTGTTTACAGATTTAGTTAATAGTTACATAGTATGGTTTATCTAGTATATCTTAATACAGTATCAATTATACCTCGTAACATCACTTCAGACTAATTCACATTCCAGCATGTAGTTTTCATATGCCTTTAAACAACAATACTAATGTGATTTTACATAAGATTTCCCTAAGTTGATTGTAGTATCATCATTTTAAGATGTACCTTTTAGATACAGAATATATACTACATTATACCATCCTTTGTAATACATAAAGAACCGCATCAGTGGAGTAATGATCAGCATGCTCACCTCTAGTGTGGTAGATCGTGGTTTCAAACCAAAGACTATAAAATGGCATTTTCTGCTTGATGAATACTTTGAATTTTCTGGTGGGATGTATATACATCCACATAATAAATTATGATTTTCAGAAAAAGAGTTGATTCTAAACCAAAGAACAAAACCACTGTCAGTTTCAATAAAATTAAGACATTTTTTAAATACATTTTTGAAAATAACTGTGATACCACTTGATTTTTTCTTGAAATGTTTTCGACATTTTGTAAATTCGCTGTATCCATCTGGCAACTTCAAAATATCAAATTTATCAATTCTTGTTTCAATACATATAAAAATATCATAACATTTTATTATATCATGAAATTCCTCAAATCTTAGTTTACTTTTCAAACCACATACATTCAAACATGAAATTTTCAGTTCACATAAATTTACAGTACTATTTAGGTTAGATTTTTTTAATAACTGTCCTCTTGTTGACCTGTCCTAGGTCGCGTTGATAGCAGTAACTGGGTTTGGACGGGTGGGGGGTCCATAATGTTGCTTTTGGAACGAGTGTCCTTCTTGAATCTGTTGATGAAGAACAAATTAAGTCCTGTTCCTTTACAAAGATTGTGTCCCAGGTACAAGATGACATTTCTCCATTTGTTCAGTGATGTTCATGTTCTTTCTTTTGAAGACATTTACAAATTCCAAATTTACAAAAATAAATATGGGTATTGTTAAAATTAAACTTGTGAGTAAATGTTAACTTTATATATTGCCAGTTTTGTTCCAACACAAATAAAACACACAAGTTACAAGTATTTGGAGGGGTATTTCTGTATTGTCGTTTATGTTTCAAGTTCTTTGTTGTTGACGTTTGTGGTATATATATATATTGTGTTTACCAGTGATATTACTTACAAGGCACCCCCCTCCCAGAGGGTGTGCCGGGGGTAGAATAGGCACCAGGTTTCTCCGTCCTAGAGGCACTAGTCCTCTAAAAGGGGTCAACCCCACGGGAATGCCGGGGTATAGAAATGGGACCGAGAGCTTCTTCGGCTTGAAGGGGCATCCGTCGGTTGTGCGGGATGTATAATTCCACTACCAACCCGTCCTTCGGATGAGACGTAAATAAAACTGAGGTCCCGTGTTGAGAGATTGCCACACTCTTCGCACGTTAAAGAACCCAGTGTAACAGCTCATGATGAGTGGTCTATAGGAGACTGGTTGCACTGGCTAAATTATCCGTCCCTACCCATCGCCTTTCCTTGTTTCGAGTCCAATGGCATTTAAATTATTCTCGTCCTGAATATAGCTGAAAAATTGCCGCTGGATGTTAAACACCAATCAATCAATCAACTTACAAGGCTAGTTCAATTTGTAAAAGAAGAAATTTGTAAACAGTAAGGACATCAAGACTTAAATTTTAAAGATTTGTTTGCGATAAAATCATGCAAAGTGAAATCATACAAAGTGGTATGTACTTGGTAAATAATCACAGAAAGTACAATGGAATCAGGATACATTGATTTACTTATTTATTTTGATATGACTTTTCTGTTGTATTTCAGACCTACGCTGCAAGTAAAACCTCCACCTGTACCTCCCAAGGTAGGTTAATAACTATCACAGAATTATCGCAGCAAGTCCGACAGGACGAGCTATGATACTGTTGTTGAGATTTTCAAAACTGGCGTTATTGTTTTTTTATTAGTGAAGTCAAAATGTGTTTGATGTCACACTGACTGATCATTTTCAATATCAGAGTTAGTTCTTGCCCATGCGAGTTTCGAACTGACGTAATATTTTTGTGGATCAAGATCAGTTCAGGTATCCAGACTTTATCAGCAGCACACATCAAAGAGAAAATTTCCAATTTGCCACTAAATATTAATATTGACATTTGTTACTTTGGTAATTCATTGCTTTAATAAGCACTTTGTATTAGTCTAAATCTCTTGATTTAGTAGTACCTGTGAAAGCCATGAGCATTGGTATCTAACTAAGAATAAGGTATTTATAATGGTGATTTTGTAACACGACCTACTGGTAAAGAAAATGTTATAATGGCGGGGGCTGCTTTTATATGCCAGTTATACTTTTGTTTGGATTGTTTTATTATGGTTTATATGATATCTATAGACAAAATATCACACAGATCAAATCTGTCATTTGGTTTCAGAGTTTAATAGTATGCAGAAACTGGAAAGTATTGAAATTAATATATCTAGTGGAGTTGGTAACACAATAGCACTGTTTAATGACTGTTGGAAAATCAATGGCAAACATGACTTGTTGGCTTTGTGACACTGTATTGCTATTTAATGACTGTTTTCAACTGTCAATGACAAACATGAAATGGTGGTTTGGTTGCACAGTGTTATTATTTAATGACTTTGAATAATCAATGACAAACATGACTTGTCGGGTTGGTAACTCTGCATTATTGTTTAATGACTGTTTAAACTATCAATTCAACGACAAACATTAAAGTTGGCTCGGTTACAAGTTGTATTGTTCTTTACTGATTGTTTGAACAATCAATGGCACAATGTGGGTCTTATAACACTGAATTACTCTTTTACCGACTGTTTGAGTATCCCAAGGAATTAATTTGTAGACTGCATATTATGGGATACTATTGTCCATCCTCCCATCTGTCATATTAAATATGTCACACAGTAACTCTACTTTGCATTGACTGATTTTCTTAAAACTAATGAGATAATTGACAATAATGGTCTGAGGCTCTGTATATTTTGGATGATTTTCATGTTATGCCTTTCTAGAGTCATTGAACTTTGTCACAATCCCATAGACAAATCTGTTGTAAATATGTCACACATTAATCTCCACTTTGTCTTGACCATTATTTTTCAGACTGTTCAGATTATTTTAATGGGGGTCTGGGAGGGTCTGTAAACTCCTGTATTGATTTGTACTTTGTTGTACCAGAGTTATGAGGACTTTATCTGATTATAAACAGTCTGTTGTAAACATTTTGCATTCTTATTCAAGGTTTTTTTTACTGATTTTCTTCACTTTACCAGATTATTAGGAATGGTGATCTAAAAGTCTATAAACATTTTGACATATCACACTTTTGTTGTTAGACATTTACAGGACTTTATACAAGTGTATTATTAGCATATCACACAGCTATTTAGAGTGTTGATTATTCATTGTACTTTATAAGTGTTTATTGATTGGTGTTGTACATCTGTTTCTGAACCTCATTAAATGGCTTTGAATAATTTCTTTTGGGTGGAAAATATGTTTTCATACTGCCCCTGTATAAAAAATGAATGTGTTTTAATATTTCAATGTTGATTCACATGAAGTTTTAGTATACTTATCTGTGATGGCATTTGATATTTCTCTTTAACTCAACAGTAAAGAGTCACATCATGTTGGTCTAGTACAAAGCAGGCATCATCATAATGTCATCAAAATGTAACTTCTTCCTACCATGATATAGCAGGAAAAATGTAACTTCTTCTCACCATGATATAGCAGGAAAAATGTAACTTCTTCTCACCATGATATAGCAGGAAAAATGTAACTTCTTCTCACCATGAAATAGCAGGAAAAATGTAACTTCTTCTCACCATGATATAGCAGGAAAAATGTAACTTCTTCTCACCATGATATAGCAGGAAAAATGTAACTTCCTACCATGATATAGCAGGAAGAATGTAACTTCTTCTCACCATGATATAGCAGGAAAAATGTAACTTGGAGTTAAATAGCTCACTCACTCTCTGAATAAGTATTAATATTATTTTTTTTATTTTTTAGCCAAACATCAACGAAGGATATGAACAAGTGGAAACAGAAGAAAGAGAGGATAATGGGGATCAATATTTTGATGAGGGTCCAGATTTAGATGCCATTATGGATGGTACATTAACATTAACCCCAGACACACGTCTTCCAACAGAAATGGGTGATAGACCTCCAGACTTGCCACCAAAACAAAGCAGACGACAACATAATGGCTCAGTGCCAGGAATTGGAAATGGTAGTGCAATGTCAGAGGAAGACAATCCCCCTCCTGTTGCACCCCGAAGACGAGATAAAAAAGACCAGGTACTTATGCAGAAATGTTGAAATACAGAGAATCTCCATACAAATTGTACAATGATATATCAGCCTTTATTGTCATAAAGCTTGTAAATACTTGAAATAATGGCCACTCAAGACATTATCCAATTAATACAGTGCTCTGATTTGGACAGTTCAATTGTATGAGTACAACAATTGTACTTAAATGTTTTATGAGGGACCGGGTGGCTCAATGAGTTAGGTAGTTGGAATACCTAACAACTCATACAAGCCTATCACTTAGATACGGCGTGGGTTCACACCCGGCTTTATAAATTACAAAAAAGGGTGCACTCGACTCGCAGCCGCAAGTGATCAAGTTTACCAGTTGCTTGGCCATGGTTGGTGGTTCTCTCCGGGTACTCCGGCTTCCGCCACCACTAAAACTGGTCGCCATGATATAACTGAAATATTGCTGAAAGTGGCATTAAACACAATAAATCAAATCAAATCAAATCTCTCTGGGTACTCCGGCTTCTTCCACCACTAAAACTGGTTGTCATGATATTGCTGAAAGTGGCATTAAAACACCAAAAATCAATCAATCAATAAATGTAAATGTTTTATGACAGTAAAGACAGAAAACATTGATACATGTTTGCATATTTAAAAAAAAAATACATTTAAAGTCCTCAAAAAGCAAAAGTACCTCATAACAAAAAGAATGAAAAACTTCTTTTCAGAAACAACATACTTAATTGAACACAAACTATACATGACAGTCAATTGGACAATGAAGAACTTCTTTACAGAAACAACATACTTAATTGAATACAAACTATACATGACAGTCAATTGGACAATGAAGAACTTCTTTACAGAAACAACATACTTAATTGAACACAAACTATACATGACAGTCAATTGGACAATGAAGAACTTCTTTACAGAAACAACATACTTAATTGAATACAAACTATACATGACAGTCAATTGGACAATGAAGAACTTCTTTACAGAAACAACATACTTAATTGAATACAAACTATACATGACAGTCAATTGGACAATGAAGAACTTCTTTACAGAAACAACATACTTAATTGAATACAAACTATACATGACAGTCA
>MJUT01062439.1:1637494-1651066 GCA_002080005.1 Gigantidas platifrons | reverse complement strand
AATTTTTGTTGGAATATCTTGAGTGGTTTTTATGTTATTGACGTTTAACGCATTGAAATTTGATGAATTTGAAAATATTTTCCCAAACCGTAACCCTAACCCTATTGCTTATATCTTTAAAACCGCTCGATCTACAATTAAGTCCTTGGCATATATTGTGACCTACAGTATGCTTTATCGAACTGTACCTGTAATAGGTTTCAATTGTATGGGGTTCCTGAGAAATAAGCCCATTTCTAAGGTAGCCATTACCACAAAAATCGAAATTTGACCAAAGTTAGGGTTAACTCAAGCATGTCATAGTCCTACAATTTTCCAAATAACGCCGGCACATAAATATGGGGCTTCAGATTTACCAATAACAATTCCAAAAACAGGTTTTGGATTCTTCAAAACGCTAAGTATAGTGAAATAACGAGTGAATAACCGTGATTACCATAATTTCAGACTTTTCTGGGGTTTTTTTATTTATTTTTTTTTAACTTTTTCAAAAGTACTAATCAAGTGATCGATTAGATTTTATTGCTATTAACTCTGTTCTTGTTATGTTTTCAAGTGTTTTGTAAAAAAGGCCAATGTTTTCGCTATCAAAAACAGTTTTTAGATCAAAGAAAACCTCACGCACATTGTGATAAATTCGGATTTTAATCGTCTACCCTCATTCCTCAAAATTTGCTCTTTGAAAAAAGGCCCTTTTTATGATAGTTTTTGTTTATTTAATATTAAGGCTTTAATACATTCTTCGCAAAAACGCTGGTAGGTATATATGATGCCAAAGATTGGTTATCTAGGACCCCGAAACAGCTTTTGGATTTTCAATAACCCAAAATATAGTGAAAAAAGGAGTAATTGAAATTGCGTACCCTAGTCACAAGTTTTCGTATATTTTTCTTTCATAGACTCCTAATTTTGTTTCTTTTTTAAAATTGTCTTTGAGTTTGGCAATAAATTGTATAATACTTTAAAGGAAATTTCAAGAGCTCTACTTTGATACCAATTTTTTTAAAAACCGTTCAGAAATAAGGAAGAAACAAAACATTTTCGCATTGAAACGAACACTAAAACAAGAATGAAAATTGTCTACCTCAGCGGTGATACCAGCTGTTTTTGTCATTCTACTGGTGGAAATAGAGAAAAAGGTAGGCGCATATTTTTTTTAGATAACTTTGTTATTTCTCGACGGATTTTGATATTTTAAATGTCTTTTAATTCGTGAAATGATATTGGCTAGAGGTTTTTTTTCTCAACCAGCTCTCATAAATTTGCAAATAATTTTTCCGTCTTTCCGTTTTATATACCTCTCTAGGTATTGATATTTTGTCCGACTTTTAAATATTTTGGTCCGTCTGTCCGTGTTCTGATTTTGTTATATACTGAATTAATGTTTTTATATACATTTTTTTCAAGCATCTCTTAGCCCCATCTTGGTATTTTATTGCTACCGTTTGTTTAGAATTATGGTGTTTGTACATTCTGACGGCATTATTGGTTTCGCTTCACATATAGAGTTCATTGATTCTTAAATATTTTGCCAAGACGTAGACCTTGATGTTCTAGATTTTGAATTATTCGGCGTTGAATACATTACTGTTTTTCAATCCATGACTTTTTTTTTTATTAGAACAGTATAACTATTCGGAAGCATATGATTGTATTTGTTGCCTTCTTTTTTAAATTTACGACTTTCTTTTTTTTTGCTGCATTTTATTTCATTTTTACTGTTCATAAAAACATCTCGTCGGTACTTACATATATCATAAACACATTTATGAGAATCCACATAATTAATGTTTTATAAAGTTGTATGGCATCAGATACAAAGGTAGATATTTTTAGAGAAGTTAATATGATTTTTAAAACGATACTTTATCCGAAACGTATCGAATTCACAAAAACAAGGAGCCTTTTCCCGCATATGTAGCCATTTCCCACATTTTACCGCAAACATGTAGCCATTTCCCACATTTTACCGCAAACATGTAGCCATTTCCCACATTTTACCGCAAACATGTAGCCCTTTACCGCTGTATGGTAGCCAATTACCGCTGTATGGTAGCCAATTATATTGACAGAGTTGAACACTATACTAATCCTTCTTCCAGGTGACAGAACACAAGACATCGGAACAGGGACCTGCAATGATAGCGCTCTCACCAGAAATACATACAATGCTCAAAATTTTTATTCAGATGTGTAAACGAATACCTGGTTTTGACACCGACAACGACCGAGGTATTTTTGTCTCTTGGCCGAAAGCCAACGGCACACTTGTGCCAATGACCAGCTCGCATATAAACAAGTCGATTCAACGGATATGGCAACAAGGGCCAATAGACAAACACATATCCGCAAGACGACTTCGAAAAGCCACTTCGACGGCAGTGATAGCTGCAGTGCCAGAGGCTCGGGAAACACTTGCAAAACACATGACACATTCCCCTGCGACTGCAGACAGACACTACGCCTTATTTAGTCAAAGGCAGATTGCAATGCCTATGGCAAATTTAATATCATCCGTGATGGAAAAGCCCTGTCTTGGAAGACCCAGTAGAGAACTTCTGGCAATTGAGAATGCCCAGAATAAGCAGGATACACTTCAGGCCAATAGTCAGGTCAAAAAATTATATCATGAAAATATTATTACGTCGAAAGATGGTGACAAAGCTCGCACTGCCGAGGATCTCCGTGAAGGTGAGAAGGAAGAAGAAAGTGACAACGATAGTAACAAAACTCTAGCGTATGATGAAACGGATGAAGGACCAACGTGCAGTATCGATGTTCACAAAAGGAGAACATTTACTCCACAAGAAGCGGAAAAACTTCTTATATTATGCCAGCAAAACATCCAGGAACACAAACTATACAAGAAAGACATCACTGAAACACTAGAATCGACAGAAGAATGAAGAATGTTCGTTGAGACCATCAAGAAGAAATCTCACATGAAGGGTAAAAATGTGTGGAAACCAATATGTGATAGGTTAAGGTTACAGGTGCGAAAGCAGAAGAATTAAGGGAAGGGTAATATTGCAAGTGATTTAATATTTTCTGATCTTATGTTTTTTGACATTAACCCTAAAGGAAGGATATTGTTGACTTGAAAAATAAGGAAAGGATAGTTCGAAAAAAGAACTTATGTTTGTTGACTTTTCAATTGCTTTAATATTTTATGTTCTTTATATATGTTTTTGACATAACCCTAAAGGAAGGATATTGCTGACTTGAAAAATAAGGGAAGGATAGTTCGAAAAAAGAACTTATGTTTGTTGACTTTTCAATTGCTTTAATATTTTATGTTCTTATATGTTTGTTGACATTAACAATAAAGGAAGGATAGCTTTTCAAGTGACTTAATATTTTCTTATATTATAAAGTTCTAAACAAAATTTTGACTGATTTTGATTTTTGGTCTTTTAACGCCACTGTCAACAATATTTCAGCTATATCGTGGCGACCAGTTTTTAGTGGTGGAGGAAGTACCTGGAGAGAACCACCGACCATAGGCGAGCAATTGGTAAGCTTTATCACATGCGGCTGCGAGTCAAATGCACCTTATTGTAATTTACAAAGCCGGGCTTGAACCCACGCCTTTGTTAGACCCAACGGAATGTTTTCTTATAAAACTCTAAAAAGAAGACACTTATATTTTACATGACTCTAAATAAAGATTGTTTCATTTGTGAGTTGTCTTTAAAATGATTTGGACTAAAAAATGGTAAAGATCTCAAGAGTCGAAATGAAAGGCATCATGGAGAATATAATGAGTTACAAAGGTTCAGAAAGCCAAGATAAAACAAGAAGGAAAGACATACGGCATCAACAACGTAAAAAACAAGAAAAGATGCACCATGAATGGCGGGTCAATACAATAACATGAAAAATGGAGGGATACATAATCTCTATTTCCTACAAAAGTGCACACAATCATACTATCACATATTTATACACATATACACAGCATACATGTATACACACAATCGCATACTTAGTATGTGTATGTGTACACCTGTTCATCATAGTCTTTCGAAAGGTTATAGGATGTTAAAAATTGACGATATTTTTTTATTTGACGTTCCAAAATTCAAGGCTAAAAAGATTATTTCGGGCATTTAGCATTGATATTTATGACCTTTTACAGTGGGCTTTGAAACTGAGCAACAGATGTTTGATAGTATAATGACTTACCTATCATATATCAAAAGTACATCCATATATCTTTTAAAACAATTGAGTTATCGTACTTTGAATATTGGAGTGGGAAAAAAATGCATTTTAGGATATGGCTAAATCGACTTAAAATGCTCTAAAACGCGTAAAACACCTAAAAAAATCAATGGTAGCCAAATTTCGGCAGAATGTAGCCAAGCGGTAGCAAAAAAGTAGCCAGCGGTAGCCAAAATACCGCAGAGGGTAGCCTAGCGGTAGTCAAAATAACGCAGAGAAAGCAAAGTGGAAAACATTACCACCGCTCGATACCGTTAGCAGAAAATATAGTTACCAAAAATGAACTTTCTGCTAACCCTAACCCTAAACCTAAGCTTAACCTTAACCCTAACCATATTCCTAATCCTAACCTTAACCACCACCCTAAATCTAAATAATATTAATGAATGGGAAAATGCTTTAAAAACACAAAACAAAAGAACAACTTTAAGAAACAGATAAAATGAAACACGCACAACAAAACTGTCATTACAATTATTTTTGACGGCAAACTTTGATCGTACAAACGGAGCTATTGTAGATATGCGAGTTTGGAAAGGACGCCGATTTGAAAATATTCTAAAATTGGACCGTGATTTGAGATAATGACGTCAGTGGACGTCGATTTGAGTCCGGACGTCGTTCTGAGTGTATCATATATATTCCTGACATTTTATGCAATCAGACATACGAGAATGCGTGGTGGTGTTGTAAAAAGCCCCATGATATACCTGATCAACTTAGTAGGTTCCCTTGTCCTTCTTGATCGTCTGCTAATCTGTTAGGAAATGCCGGTCACTGGACCGGAGAATCTAAAGTACCGGCGACCGGTCCACAATAAGTGGACCGGCTGCATCAAAAATGGCTGCGCCCATGGAAATAAAAAGACAACGATACCTTGTTAAATGACAAAATAAATGGCTGGGGGCTTTACAGCATGGTATATTTTAATTACAAGTAAAGCAAAAGGCACCACCATCACACTTAAAGACCTAATGTGTGTTTTTATAATACACATTAGTCTTACAAGTAACAATTTCATTAAAATTTCTAAATTATATTAACATACAACATTGAATGCCTTTTCATATTCAAGAACAATAAAAGTAACAAAAGTATTTTCTCATGATATACTTCTGAACTGTCATTTAGTGATTAACAATTACATGTAAATATCTTCCTGGCATATTCAATAACAATAATAACAAATCAATTCCTCAACATGTACCTCTAAATTGCCATTTAAGTAAATAACAATTAAATATCATCCTGGCATATTCAATAACAATAATAACAACAACGAATTTCTCAACATACCTCTAAATTGCCATTTTAGTCAATAACAATTAAATATCTTCGTGGCATATTCAATAACAATAATAACAACAAATCAAGTTTTCAAAATCAATGAATTTAACTACATCAAATATAATCTTACCATTCCATTATATATAATCATATCTAAAAGATAATAAAACATGCTTGCAAAAATATAGGGACAGTAATGATAACTCAGGTTCGTGGCAAGGTGTACTGGATACTACATTATATGATGAAGTTCTGTCAGTAACTTGCAACATGTCGGTGATTTTCACTGGCAACTCTGGCCTCCCCAACCAACAAAAAACGACCGCCACGATAAAACTGAATTATTGCTGAAAGTGAAGTTAAACTTCATAATCCTAACACTATGTGACAAAGCCGGTCAGTGACCTTCGACATGTCGGTGACTCTGTAGGAACTTTGGCCTCCCGGCAACACCGACAAAACCGACCACCACAATACAACTGAATTACTGCTAAAAAGTGGAGTTAAACACCATACTTAAACCAAACCTGCTTAAAGTAATTTGTACAGTTCACTAAGTGTCAAGAAATTTTAAAGTTCTGGAAATAGGTATCTTTGTCTCTCCACTTGGCTTCACTTATCTCTCTTTTCAATCTTCTATTTTCGGTCTCCAGCTCTCTTCTGAGCATCCTCTCCTTCTCCAATCTACTGTCCACTTTCTTAATCTCACCTAGCTTCTGTTTTGCCGCCTCTCTCTGACGTCGGAATTGGTATATGCCGAGACACAGCCACCTAATGTATGCCGCCAATTCCTTTTGTTGTTCCGGGATTGGCGGAAGTGTTATAGGTTGTAATTCCAAACTTGCCGTTTGGCTAGACTCCTCAACGGTGATTTTAATACCGAAAGAGGAGCTGCAGTTACTAATTTTACGGACATCTGTGAGAGCGGACTCAGTCTTACTGCGTAGGCGATAATCTCCCAGATAAATCGTTTGAACAGGTAAAGAAGAAGACGATGATAATTCAACAGGAAGTACAGGCGGAACGACAACGGAAAAGTCAGTATTATCACTCGGCAGAATATCATCTGGCAGAGAAAGTACGGTAGATATTACCGTAGGTCCATCAGGTACGACGGTCACAATACAAGGAACAGAAGAGGTAGATGTACAAGTAGCAGTAGAAGTAGTTATCACTGAAGAAGATGACACGGTTTCAGATGCTGATGGAATGACGCTGGTAGAAACAGATGTAGTACTAGTGTTGGTAGTGGAAGAGGTGGTTCTTCCTTTAAAAACCCAAAATCCAGGGTCAATAAACCCTTTATTTTCCATGACTGTCTTACAATCTGTAGTTTTCTGTTCTACCGTAACCTGATTTTTGATATGATGTACGCGACTGATGTGTACCTTCATATCGTATCTCTGCCTGCACGAAATAGAACATATGCAGCATGTGTACTTTATGCATGTTGGAACGTGTCTCTCGTTCCAGTGCCTCGTGTACTTAGCCCTGGAATGAAATCTTCCAGCTTCGCAACCATCTATTGGACATATCATACTCGCCGAATTGCTGTAAAAGAATTCTATGCGGTTGCCGGAATCTAGCTGGCAACCAGTATCTTCAGCCAGATGGTGTAAATCACTGTTTAGGTCCTCTTCTTCATAATCAAGGAGTTCATATAAATAGTCCTCATCCATACTGAAAAGATAAATGTAGATAATGCAAGGATCTTGATCATTGAGTTTGTGGATACAAAGAAAAATAGCATTGGTGAGCTCATACAGACTATGCCTTCAGAAAGCGATTCGCTTCCTATGGAGTCCACTGACTTCCCTGAAGTCGGACTAAACCCTTTAAACCCCTGTCGTCCAACGGTAGATCATTACAGTATGCATTTTGTACATCACCGAAAGCTTTTTTTTTATTTGCCCATGATATTACTTAATGTTCAAGTAGACACACTTTAAAAGCAGACACCTCAGAAATATGAGTATCACCAAACTATTGGATTGCTATTGTATCCATGCCAATAAATATATTGGAATATAATTGTTTTTTTTTTTTTAACTTAATGAGTTGATAAATATTTTGAATAAAACTTAATGTGTTGATTTCCTGTACATGTACTGCAAGTTACGGTGAATATGGTATTTTAGGTTTAATAAGGTGACCTCTCTTGGAATATGCAGGTTCCCTTACAGAAATGAAAACTTTGCTGCAACATTGCCAAAATATTGTTCTGGTAACTTTGCTGCAATCAAATTTGTTCACCACAAATTTGCCAGAAAAAAATTATTTACAGCTATGTTGCATGAAATATTACTTTAAAACAAATAGACACAATTGTTTGCAAGAATGTTGCAAGAACGTTTTCTCTCAGATAAAATCCTTTGCAAGAATGATGCAAGTACTTTTCCTTTGAAATATTAGATATAATTATTTGCAAGAATGTTGCAAGAAGCTTTAGATGAGAGTTTGAATGCCCTTTATCATCAAGCACCAGTTTTGTGCAACAATATTGATGAGAAGATGGAAAAAGATGTGTAAATTAATAAATGACAAATTACTTTACTTTAAAAAGATTTCATTTTATGCTGTGTGTGTTTTTTTTTCTTTGTTTTGCATCAACTGAATCTGTGAAAACCTACCAGACAGCCAGGGAAAAACACAAGGAATTTACATCTCAAAGAGATCTACTAAGAATTAAATGTAACTGAATAATTAGTCTACGAGGCAAGAAAGAAGAAGACTTCTTCACACTGCTGCCTTTTCTGTGTATCAGTTTGTTTATATTCATTTGGCAATAGTAAAGGTACATATGTAGAGGGTCGAGATTGCAAAAAACATGTTTAACCCCTCCACACTTTGTTTGCCTGTCAAAAGTCAGGAACCTTATGTCACTAGTTGTCTTTTGTTGGATAGTTGTTCCTTTTTATGTTATCTAATAGCGTTAATGTCAGTGTTTGTAGTGTTGGGAGAATGTTTACACTTTTCATGTTTTGGAGGCCTTTAGGGGCTCGTCGTACGGTGTGGGTTTCTGCTCATTGTTGAAGGCTGTACTATAACCTCTTTTTGTATTAAATTTGCAATATACTTGTTGGGTGTTGTCTTATAGCTGTTTACTCCATTTATCTTGTTTTATTTCAATACATGCCAATGCACATGTAGATGTTCACAGAACTTAACCAAAAGGACCGATAAAAAAGACTGGCAATTGCCAAAGAATACTAAGATGAAGTTTATCGAACAGGTCTATGTTTTATGTATGAAATATAATTACTTTAAAACAAGTCTTTTGTTTTCCTGAATTACATTTCACTTTAGTATCACTTCTTCAATCAGCTTCAAATGTGTTGGCTGGCTCACAAACAAACCCGCATTCTCCATTTTGGAAAGATACATATGCACAAATACTGATAATATTTTCAAGTTTTATAACACATATTTTAGAAGATGCACTCCGGCAAGGATGAATATGAGGCACAGTAATTTGCAATGCATTATTTATGAATGTGTTTCTGGTAATGGAACCTAATTTTTCTACAGGTATTAGAAAAGCAAAAAAACTGGGTATTGCTGCATTCATCCAAGTCCATGCCACAATTGATACTGGATAAATCCATATCTCATAATTTTTGTCTCAGAACAGAAGTATTTAACAGTATATGAATTCCTTTTCACAACTCGATCATATTCTTTTGAATGAAACACTTGTCCTCTGAAAATCATGCGACTGCAAAATTCCATATTTGGCGGAACCATTCCAAGTAAAGGCAAGAGCTGTTCTAATATATAATGTGGTAATTCCTTTGTGTATTTCCTGCCTAAAAATTGAATGTGAAAACTGTTTACTGCTTTGGTCATTCTCCCTAGATAAAGTTTTTGAAATATTTCTCTGTATCGATCAGGAAGGGATTCTATCAATGATGGTAAATGGTGGATAATATTTACAGAGCTCAAAATTTGGAGTTCTATGTTCTGTGTTCCATGAAATAGTCTGTTTAATTCACCATTTGCACTTTCAAAAGAAAAACATGAGTATGCCCATAAAGGTCCGAAGTTGCGAACACAATCTGGCAAATGCAACAACTGATGTACATTAAGTGTCATATACCTTTCTCCATATAATGTTGAAAACATCATCACAAAGTACTTCATAAGCCTTTCACTTTTGTCCACTGATTCAAAGGATATATTGTCACCACACAGGTAATTCAAAGCTTCAACCAAAGCTGCAAAATGTAAATAATAGCAGTCCTCCATTATGTCATTCAAAACAGGAAGTACATAGAAAAAAAACCACGAACGGAGTTCAGATGCCTTCCAGTATTTGAAATGTGAGCTGATAGAACGAGGCACACGTGTAATGAACTTGGGTGGCCTAATAGACAATAAACGCTGATCAATAACATCAGCATATTCAATTAATGAAAAGTCTTCTTTACTAAATGGTTATGATATCCAAAGTTTTTTCAACAGCTTTGTGACCCCCAAAAGGACACCATGCATATAATCTATGCTTGCACCTTCAACATAGTCATAACTTTGCAGTCCCATCAGAAATTATGGCCCCTTGATGCCATTTGCAGTTGTTTTCATCTCCCTTGCTTTGATGGCATTAGCAATACAAGCTGTCTTTGTTCTTGCTTCTATATTATCATTTATTTTGTAAGGAAATATGTGTATTGATCCACCTTTATTAGTCCTAAATGTTTGACCTTTTTGTAAACACTTTCCACAACTGTACTCTCCATTTAACTGGTTCATGTTCATTAAAATACTTTTTGCAGGGAGATCTGCTGCTGTACAAAGCAAATATGCTTTTACATTTATGATGTTCTCACCAACAGTAAGGTCTATTCCATTACCCTCTAGTTCTTGCAAAGATTGATAAATAGGTTTCAGAAGGAAGTTCATTCACCATCAAATATATAGGTCAAATAGAAAATTTTGAGCTTTTAAAAATAGTAACTCCACCAGTGTTCAGAATAAATGAAAGGTTATTTGGAAATTCCTCTGACAATTGTGCTCCTTTCCTTGAAAAGGCCTGATAAATTTTACCATCATATATCCTTGATGGTATTGGTATTATTTGTGTCTCTTTTAAATCGCTCCAATAGCAATGTAGTGAAATTTACTCTGTTGAATAATATCTGTAATTGTTCCTTTATATGAATTTCTATGAAGTAGGACTTTGATTTAGGACTAGTTAAGTCTTTTTTAAACAATACTGATTCACACATATATTAGCATCTTCATTTACACAAGCTGAACAGCTGACACAATAAAAGTGCTTTTTTAATGGCGAGGAAAGAGACGCAAAATGTTTCTTGAAATGATACAAACTCTAGAGTCTAGGATGAGCTTCAAGGCAGTGTGCAGATATCATAACCAATATGCTCTCTATTTCACGTTTTGAAACTGAGTTTGTAATCATGTGTAGCAATATCATCAGCATGCTGACCCACACTGTCATATCATGGCCATGATATATTGTCTGTATAGAATCAGAACAATTTTCCTCTTCATCAAAAGAGTACTGGTCAAACTCCTCAGAATCCAAATAATCTTCTGTGTCTTGAATATTATTTATCATGTTATCAATATCGAGATATTCATCTAAATTTTCTTCATTATATGTCATGTCTTCTGGTTCGAAGTTGAGGTCACATATTAACTTCTCCAAATAAGTCTTGGTCACATTGAGATCTGAAACGTTTTGAGATGCTTCAATTTCTTCATAATTAGAAATTTGCTGAATTTTGGTATTGTCAAAATTACTTTCAGGAAACTCTAAATCTACTTTATGACTGGTATCACAGGAAAGTGCATCTGTTTCTTCGTTATCATCTATATTACTATCTAACATTTCATTTTGGTCATCATTAACATCTGTATGGTTATCAGTCATGACATCTTGGTTGTCAACCTAAAATGATCCCAAAATGAAACATTTAGCATAAGATTTTAATTAAATGGTTGCATTTTCTGTCTGTCGTGTCTGTGTTATATATATTTAATACTTTAAACATATTTATTGTCAAACAAATACAGACAATGGATCAGACACAAGTTATAAACTTACGAGGTCTTCTCCGTTACATATAAATAATTAATGAGACAATATATTACAAAAACAGAACATTATTTCATTCATAATTATTTGAGAAAATGACATAGTATTGCAAGTGATTGATATTGAGTCGCTGCCGTCAGATGAGTTAAAAGTACATAAACATTAGACAAATCTTTTAGTGTCTAGTATGTATCTGTGAACAGTTGTGAAAAGTGAGCAGTTAACATCATGTGCAAAATCTGAATTTCCATACAATATATTGTTAATGGATATATCTAACCCGAGATCTCTGATATTGTTCAACATAACATTTCTCTGATTAACAAATAATTTGCAGTGCAAGAAGTAGTGTTCATTGTTTTCCACATAATTATTGCAGTTACAGTAACAAGAATCTATCAGATTACATCTAAAAAGGTCGCCTTTTAAGCTACTACAATTTTGCCTTAAACGAGTATGTAGAATACTTGCCAGACGTGAACCAAACGAAAAATATTGAGGAGGCTTTACTGGATTGTTGTAGTAAGTCTTTAATCTACGTTTGAGTATGCAATTACTAGGTGAATCTCTGATATATTGGGGTAAATTATTCCAGAGATGAATAGTGGCTGGAAAAAATGAATTTTGATATAGGGTAAGACGACACTGTGGAATAGTGAAATTATTTGAATTTCGTAAGTTGTAGTTGTTTGCCTGGTTGACAGTCCGCGGCAGTAAATCACTTAAATAACCGGGGGTATCACCCTTGACTATATTATAAAAAAGTGACAACTTCCTGATTTTGCGTCTGGTATTAAGTTTCTCCCACCCGGTTTCTGCATATAAAGAAGACACACTTGCATAAGCCGTCAGACCTGTGACGATTCTAGCAGCTTCAAGTTGAAGTTGCTCAAGTCTGACGGCATCGGCAACTGTACAACTATCCCAAACTTCACAAGAATATTCAAGAAGTGGCCTAATGAAAGTCATGTAAATGTTTTCTAAAAAGTGTCTAGACACCTTAAATTTGATCTTACGCAGAACGGCTATCTGTCTGGATGCTTTTAATATTTGATTAGTCAACTAGTGATCATGCTGCAATGTAGCCATTACATGCGTAGGCTGTGTTAAAACAAAATCAATCAATCAGTGTATTACATGTATAAAAAAATGTATATCAATAGCTAGTTTTCCAGGAACTTCTTATCATTTCATGGCACCTGAGTTTACACAATCTTTAAATGTATAATTGCATTTTGTAGACATTGTTTCCCATTTTGTCTTAATTACTTTTGCCCTCTGTTGTTTGTACTTTGATTTACAATTTTTGGTTGCCCTTGGTACAGATTTTGGAACTTCTTTTTCTTCATTTTATGTACAATAAAACATATCAAACATGTATCATATTATCTACTGAAGGTTGATATTAAACCTTGAGTGCATTAAATGGGTATGGTAATGGCAAGTAAAGTAGGATATGAATGAATAAACAACTGTGCTAAACTATGATACGCCCGTTAAAATTAAAAATTAAAAAATTAGACGCGTGGACGGACAGCGGTATATCATAATATGTCCATCAAAAGACATGACTATAAAAAGTACAATGTAGTACACAGCATAATGAATAAAGTACTAGGAGCAGTGTGTTAAAATTTCAAAGTGATCTATCAACTAGAACAACATTAAGTCATCGAACTGAAACCAGTGCATCGACAGACAATGCCAAAGACAAACCAATACCAATATACATGTTATACAACTAATACTGCACATATTAGCAGTCTTTTTTTCCTGTTTTGAGCTAGGTGCATGAATGCACGACTTGCATGATGATTATGGATGCATTCATTACACACTTTTTCAAATCATCCTTAATGACACAATATTATGTACATAATTACCTCATCAATTACAAGTTTCATTTTTGTGTTATATCTTTTAGGTCTTACAGCTGAAAAACTTCTGTCTGAAATGAAATAAGAATTATTGTCAATAGTTACATGTACATGTAAAATACAAGT